>VZTA01029717.1:100598-156861 GCA_013398855.1 Mohoua ochrocephala
GTTACCGGGAGTGGCAGCAGCGGGAAGGTGACTGAGGGTAAAAAGATAACGGTGCGGACATAACGGGGGAAAAATAAGCAAGTTGGCAGATGATACAAAACTGGGAGGAGCTGTTGGGTCCTTCGAGGACAGGGAGGGCCTGCAGAGAGACCTTGATAAATTAGAGAGATGGGCGATCACCAATTACAGGAAAGTGCTGGATTCTGCACCTGGGATGGGGCACTCCTGGATGTACGGACAGACTGAGGAATGAAAGGCTGAAAAGAAAGATATTAAACTACCAGAGAGCGTCCAAAGGAGGGCAATGAAGATGGTGAAAGTCTTGAGGGGAAGCTGTGGGAGGAGCGGCTGAGTCTCCTACAGCCTGGAGGAGACTGAGGGGAGACTGCATCACAGTTACTTTTAATATTTATACCTCTCCTTCCAACAGCAAAAAGTGACCAGAAAACAAATCCAGAAGAACAGAATAAGCTGAGAAAATAAATTCTGGATCACTGGTAATATTTGCAGTATCATCATTAACAAAGCCCTTTCAAGACGTGGCTTGAAAGTTTTACAAGGACAGACACAATTCTTTCTATTTAAGATCCCGCTCTTATCAGCCAGTTCTGCCATTAATTCACAAAAACAAAGGGAATCAAAGGTTTCAGGTTTTAATGTGTTAATAAACAACATTTTAAAAAAGACGAGAAAGGGCTTTCATAAAAAAAAAAAAGAAAAAAAAGACCAAAAAAACCCCAACAAGCCATGACATTTGTAACACATTCTCTTACAGTTTAAGTTACATTATTGAGTTGGTAATGTCCAAACAAATTTTCACTACAGTAGCTCAAGGTTGTCAATCAAACCTCTACAAAAGTTGTAAAGCCCAGTAAATTTTGTCCCATAGTCATTGCTATGGGTCTAACATTTATCCTCATTATGGAAACCTCATCACGTTTGGAAGTCAATGAACTAAGTGTTCCAGAAATATGTACATATTAAATCCAAGTAAAACAACATTTAAAACAATTTGAGAGCAGTACATTAAAAAAATAGGAAATTTTTTTATCCTTTTTAAAATTCAGAGTCCAGTGTAGGACAAGCCTGCACTACAAAATTCACAATACTTAATGTACAAGGCATTTTTAATGAAGAATAAACTTCTTCCAGTCATACTTTTAACTTCACTAAGAACACTTTTTTGTTTTCTTATTTGAAATCAGGAATTATTAAAAAAAAAAAATCAGTTAATCAAGAAATCAATGCTGTTAAGTTTACAGCCAAAGGGCACACGAAATAGGCAAAAAGTGCCATCCATGGCATATCCTACATTTCCACCACTACCTCCCCATGTAACTCCACCACACCGTCAGGAATTGATGCCACTATGAGGGCCACTCATTCTCAGTGAATACCACTGCATAAAATACTGTCTGAGGTTTTCTCCCTCTCACAAAGAGCAATTAGGAACTCAAATTATCCTTATGGACTTCTTGCATAAGATAATCACTGTCGGAATCCAATTCTTCTTCATCTCCTGGTGTTTCCTCTGCTGGACGTTTCGTGCCCCGCTGCTGTGAAATGGCCAATGCGTATTTGATGTTGTAGATGTTCCACTCACAGCTGTAAAAATAAACCAGGAAAACGTTGTTTTCCTCCTAAAATAAAAAACACCTCTAAAAGAAGACTGTCTTGAAAGTTTTAACAGCACACCATCATCCCCCAAATCACTCCAGGTTTTTGAACCAGGGTATGAACCCTCAAATGTAACAATACATACAGTTTTGAAACATCTTCAAAGTGACGCTGGATGCTCTTCTGAAGGAACTGAATCACAGGGAGCAGCTTCACTGACCTTGGATGGAGAAAAGATGCAAGTTGCAGTGCACTTCATATTCACATATGGAGATGTACAACTTTTCTACACTCTCTAGATTTTAACAAGCTTACATGTTAATTTCAATGCGTGCTTTTTAATATTAAATAAATAAAAGCTCTTTGCTTTTGACTGTGCCCTCAATACAAGTAATATATTGTTAGAAATATTTTTTTTCTAACGGCAAACTGCATCTTGAAGAGCTAATTCTGCTTGCTGCAGCAATGACAGATCCTTCCAGGTACTACAACACTTTCTGAAGAAGAGGGAGTTTGTTTCAAATTGTCCTCTTCTACTTTAGCAGCAACAAAAGGAGAGATTTTGTTCCAGTCATTTCTGTAAATAAAACATTAATACCCACATGGAAACAAGGGAAGAGTTACAATGCACTGGTTTTTAAATTGCAGGACTCCTTCTCGGATTGCCTCTCACTTAGCCCATTTTAAATTTGTAAATTTGCCTGGTTTTGCTCCTGAAAGTCTAAAAATTCCATATAATGGGTGGGCTGAATACAATTCACAGAGCAGGCCCGTGTAGTTCTAAAGTGCTCTGTAGGAAGGCAGAGCACTACCAGCTAAGAGAGTGCATGCTATAATCACAATCTAAGTCTGTAAAAATGCAATCAGTACCTGCACATTACCTTTCAGTTACATTTAAGATGAATAATTGTTTAAAAACACAACGGCCAAAATCCTACTATCACTCTTGTAATCTTTATACATTTATTGGGTAAGCAACTTGTGCAAAGTTTTATCTGTTACGTTTGAAAAATGTTTCTGCAATGTATCTTCACAAATCCAACAATGTATTCCAATTCCATCATACACACTTTTTAGAATCTTTTTAGACCTTTAAGATCAAGTCCAAACTGTAACTTTTACCATTAGTACAGAAGTTGTAAAACTGAAGTAGTTCTAACTGCTGTGTATGCATTATCTAGAATGTCAGTAAATGTTAAGTAAAAGCCCTAAACTGACAGGTTTTTATTTTAATTTTAAAATCCTAGTCTGCATTTTGACATTCATGGGATCTCACCTTGTTTTCAGCTTCTGTCCATGCAGCATGAGCAACTTATGAGCCCAAATAAGATAGAACTCCAAGTGACAAGAGGTTTCAAATGCAGAGGCCAGGAACTCCAGGAACTTCTCCACATACAGGTCTGGCAGTGATGAGCAGACAACATCAACTGTGCAAAAAAAGGAAAGAAAGCCCATAAACGTTCAATAGAGCTGAGTTACTATTTGGAGTAACATGAGAAAGACCACAGGAAAAAGCATAAGGGGAAGGAGAAGAAAGCAGTATCTTGGCAAGTGGAGGATATTTAGTGCTGTATTTCAGGGTACAGTACCATAATCTCTACGGGGACAAATCTTCCTTCTTTGGACCTTCCCAACACTACTGTATTCAAATGCAAGAAATTAACTCCTCCCTCTCCAAGTTCTTCCTCTTAGCAGAGTACTCCTCCCCAGCAGCTCTCCTTCAAAACTTTTACTTCCACCCTTTCCTCCTCTTTCAGTGAAAAAGATTTTATTGTTGCTGCTCCCGACTTCAGCCAAATTTCTGTATTCAGTGGAACTAGTTATGCACAACAATCAGAGGCAGTAAATTAGGATACTTGAAAAGACAGCAAAGTCACCTGCCCACACAGGAAGTGTCTGAATGCTGTTAGCAACTGCACAGCACAAAGAAACACAATTCAGAAGCATTCAAAATAATCTCACATATAACTAAATGACCTCATTATATACAATCCACTCTCAAAAACACCTTTGGCTAAAGAAACAGGCACACAATCATCCTGTTAACAGTGGATTACAACAGCCTCTCCCTCAGCTGGCCCTCCAATCATTTTCCAAGGCCTCCACCAGATTCTCCAGAATACCAGTGTTCTTTCTTGTGCTGTCAATCCCAGAAGTAGGCACAGTACTCCTGATGTAGTGTCACAAGCGCTCAACAGACCAGATTCATCACTTTCCTCAAACTGCTGACTACATCCTCGTTACTGATTAATGGTCTTCATCACACAGGCACAGTGCTAACTCATGTTAAACTTGCTGTGCCCCTCCAACATCAGCTGCTTCCAAGAACTGACATCCAAAAACTCTGCCTGCACATCTAGGCCTGATCAAATTCCATGCTGAGAAGTCACTAAATGAGCATGAAGTAGGACTGGTAAAATTAAAACATAAATTAACACAATAAAGTATGCCTTTACACCTCAACTTATTTTGGCTTGCACATGTCTGCTTACAGCTAGCTCAGCCCAATTTCATGGAAGATCCACCCAATCTACCCACTCACCTTCACTGCTAGGGACAGCCTCTATGACCTCCTGAATTAATTTCTTTTCATTCAGCTTGAAGGCCATGACGATAGCCATAGTGTATTCCTTCTGACTCAGTGTTTTGTGTATATTGCTGGGTGTGACATCAATATCCAGCTCAAAAGGATCAAAAATTAGCCCCGAGTCCAGTGAATAGAGCAGGAGACCCTCTGTGGTGGTGGCTGCCCAGCTTCGTCCTAAAGAGAAATAACAACATTTAACAACAAAGATGATTGCTCTAGAATGGAAACAGAAGAGTAATGATAATCCTCCAACGCTCTACGCTTTTGCTTGTTTTAGATGGAATAAGAAATCCTAAATCAATTGTTGATACTAACCTGTAGGACAGAATCGCACACAAGTCACCCTTATTTCTGGTTTAAAGTGTCGATAGCTCATGTCACCTAAAAGAGAAGTTTAGAAGTGATTTAACGTATTCACCACAAGTTCACAGTCCAGTTATCAACTCTGACTATGATGCTACCAATAAATAATGGGCAGCATGGTAAAACCTGGCAGAATTAAAGACTGGGTAAGGAAGGGACAGTCCATGTTCAAGAGATCCTAACAGCTTAAGTGGTGAGACTGAGTTTTGTAATCCTGATGTTAAAACTGAGCTCGACAAGTCAAACCCTTCTTACCTCTGTTAAAGGTTTTGATCTACATAAAACCAGAAACAAGAGAGCAAAGCCAAAGCCATACCTCTTTTTACTCCTGGAAGAGGGATGGCAACACCTTCGTCACCTCCACCCCCTTCATCAATCAGAGCCATACTGCCAAATTCAGTCATTTTCCTGCGATCCAAGTACTCCTAGAAAAACATGCAAGTTCCATTCACTGCACTGAATCTCTCCCCAAATGGCAGAGCTCAGTTCAGACTGTGGCTTCACATTATCATAACTTTATTCTGTGTCAGATGCGCTGTTTGCTTCCTCAGCTGCAGCCCTGCTCTTTCTGCCCTTCGGGATCCATAATTGCACTGTGCTAATGCAAAGGCTGTGTGGCCAGAACACAGTGCAACTGAGATTTTAGGGACCTCACAATGTTAAGGAGATTTTAGGGACCTCCCTGGCCCCCATTCCTAAAAACCCATCCTGTCCAGGGTTCTTTTCCAGCTGGCTCTCTCCCTTTCAAGCCAGACATTGAGCTACAGTAACTCACAAACCACTGCTGACAAAGAAGTGTACTTGGAACCACAGTCAAATACAGCATGACAAGAACACCGGAACAATCATCGTTCTCCAGGTAAGGGGATGTTGAAAAGGATTAGTGGAATGCTCTTCCTTCTGATGCTTTTCATCATTCACTTTACTTTTGAAGGAATTTAATTTGGCATTTGGCAATATTCAGAAACAGAGTTTGTAAAGCTCAGTGATGTTCTTCCGTGTCCACAAAAAAAATCCTTGATTTCTCTGCTAACACAAACTGACACCCAGGGAGTTAACTTAGTACAAAATGTTGATAACTTAAATTTTTACTTCCCTTTTAAGTCAAGTGCCAACTAACTTAGTATGCTTGAAAGTTCTGCCCATTCAACACAAGCACACTACAAATCTGGCAAGAGTTTCAGGAATTAATTCTGTTCCAAGAGGAATATTTCCTTCCCCCTCTCCTGCACAAAAATAAACCCATTCTTAAAAAAAGCATTCATGAATCACACTTAATGAGATGTTGTACCAAAACCAAAGTCTTGTGGGGGTGGGGAAATGAAAAAAAAAAACTTCTGAACTCACATACCTCCATTGCATCTAAAGAATAGTTGCATGATATTTCAAATTTTTTCACAAGAATCTGTTCCTTGACATTATATATACAGACAAATTTTGACAGTCCACCTGCCAGAATAGATTGACCATCTGCTGAGTAGCACAGAGTCGTAAAAGATCTGGTAAAGAAAAAGAGAAGGCAGTTAATTTCACTGTCACATCTGAGCTAAAAGACATGAGCACACGTGAAGAGTCAGAAAATCACCAAAAAAAAAAAAAGTGGAGATCTTCATTCACATGGTATGTGCTTTACCTTCAAATTTATTACAAAGCATTTGGTGCTTTACTATGAATCACAAACAATTTAGGTCTTCAATAGCTTTTTGAAATACTTTCATACTTCTGATTTTAAGTCACAGCTCAATGAAGAAATTCTCAAACTACACCCTACACAACACTACGGACAGTCAGAAGAGCTACAGAAAAACCAATGCCATGACATGTTTGAAAGACATGGTTGAGAGCTCATCACCAAAAAAACCCTTATTTTTTCCAAAAAGTCACTGTTTCTTCTTTTTGATTTTGTTTTTTTGAGCGGAAGCAATATGGAAAAAAAAAAAACAGGGAAAAAGAGAAGAATAAAACATTTCTGTGATACACTTTCTGACAGCACACAAATTCAACTTGCCTTTAAGCATTACTTCACATGCATAGCAGCAACGTGTAATAAACCCCATACTTTAATTACCTTTTTTAAAAAACATAATAGTTTCTACACACTAATGGTTACATACCAGTATTTCTGTAGGAAGATATCTACTTAAAAACCTAACCCATAGAAAATTAACAACTTGGACTGAGAAGCTTAATGTTATGTTGGCAACCCGAGTTCATAACTGATGAAAAAGAACACGTGCTCAGAATGATGCTGATCAGTGAGAGAACACAGCAAACTACAAAAGGGAGGCATCTAGATGTCAGGCAGTCTTTTCAAATCCAGCATCAGAATCAAAATATCAGAACAGCAGATGCACTCTGAAATCTTCATGCAGAAAACAAATGGAAAACCAATTCCAAAGCAACCCAGCACGGCACCCTCTTGTCACTGCAGCTCGATGTACGTACTTGCCCTTGGCTGCCTGCTTGGCTGTTATTTTATCCAGCTCCTTCCTCCCCATCTGCAGATCGTGCCTGCCCTCAATGGAGCCAGTCTGCACTGCATTTTCATGATCCCAAAATGTTATCTGGCCATTCAAAGCAGCAACCGCGAGCTCCTTGCCATCAGGACGGAAGGCAACGACGAGAACTGCAAAGAGTTTAATTTTAACAGTTAAAAACGCAATCAGACACTTCCCAGAAAATACCCTAAATTTTTCTAGGCTCTTATCTCAACTACCAGAAAAAGTCTGAGTAACAAGTATGACTGTACTTCTCCCCTGGACAACATACAAATGTTTAGATAATTATAAAGCTGAGCTAGAATTAAAGTATTTACTGCCCTGTTAACCAAGTACTATAAATGAAGAACCTCAACTTTTGATTTTCATTTCCAAGAATGAGTCTGTCTGTATTTGACACGTTCTGTTGAACATTATTAACATATTTTATATTGTATTCCTGTATTTGATAAAAGATGAGAAATGAAAGAAAGTTTACCATCTGAGTTCATTATAAATGTCTCCTTAGTTCTCCAGCTGTCCAACATATCCCATAACTTGACAGTCTTATCCCAAGAGGCACTGGCTAGAACACACTTCATTGGGTTAAAGGACAAGCTGCTGATGGGACCCTCATGACCCGCTAAGACCTAAGAAGAGAAGAAAAAATAACCTGGAATTAGTTGAAAGAAACTGAAGTCTGTGTAGTCTGCACTCAGTAAACTCCAGATACAGCCATTAAACCATGCCTAACTTGTCCACACATGCTTGAGATCACTTTTGGACACAGGGCGTGATACACACCAGTGATTCTTAACTTCTTATTTTCAGAAGTTTTAAAAAAATTCCCCGAAGTGCTACCACTATATTAACATCTACAACCACTCCTATGCACACACTTTAGGAATGCAGTGTGCCATTTTCCTCCCTGCTTTCAAAACAATCAGACCAACTGCGAAAAACCAAGTCATTGCTCTGAGAATTCAGTATCTCCTGCAGTTGATAACACTTCAGAATTAAAAAAACCCAAAAAACTGAGAGTAAGAGTAACAGAGATTTTCATTTCAGAGAGCTCCTACTCCTCAAAAAAATAAAATATCAAGGAAAGAAACTAAACCCAAAACTCTGGAGATCCAGTCAAGTATATCCTGAGTTACTGAAGTGATCTGTATTCCATAGCTGTGCCAAATTAAATAAGTGAATTACTCAGCTCTTCTACTTGTACAAGAGGTACAGGAATGCTTAAGAATTGAAAAAATAATTGAAAAATCATGGCCCTGCTCTGCTGCAGCACAACCCTCCATGAAATCTGTATCAGTCTTAATACAGCAACTACAAGTTCTTCATTGCCTGCAGAAAAGATGTAGAAAAGAACGTCTCTGAACGAGGAGGGAAAGACTCTCCTGCCCATGTCTTAGCTCAGCAGTACTGGTGTTACTCCATCACTAGAAAGAGCTCATTACTCAAAAATTTTAAAAACTATTTCCCACACAAATGCAAGGTGATCTCCATGCAATAAATAATAAAAAATAAAAATGCTGACAGCAACACAGTGTAGCTCCAGTTTTTGAATGTAACAAAACACTTCATGTTGTATTGAAACCCCAAAAACTAATCCCAAAGTTGCTGAGCATCACCACACTCCAGACTGTGTTAAATCCAAGCCCTCCCAACACTGTGGGTCCTTACATCCAGCAGCCTCCCACTCTGCATTGACCAGATGAATATTTCAAAGGAATCCTGGGAACCAGCTGCCACAATCTCACCGCTGGAGTCCACAGCTAAACAGGAGAACTGGCTTGGTCGTGGAGACGTAAAGGTACGGAAATTCCGGTACCTGTTGGAAGAGGTGAAAAGAAATCATGAGAGCATTTTAGGCAGATTTAAATGTGTGTTTAACAAGTGTGTTTTAAAACAGGAGTTCACTTGTTTTGTAAAGACTTCTAAGCTATGTACAGAAAAAATATTCTTTGTATAAAATTAGATGTGATGCTTTAGCATGACTACAAGATTCAAAAGAAGGATGAAAAACTCTGCAGAAAGAGAAGACGGAAATACTCAGAGGAGCTTTCTTCTATTAAATAACACATGTCAATTTTTTAGAAACATGGGCTTGTTTACACACCCAGCTCTGTGCACAGCTGTATTATATTATGGAAAGTATAATTGTTAGGCAAGTGCCTTCTCCCCATCTGAGCAGAGCCAGACAATGATCTTCCTGGATTTTCAGCTTCTCTGAGGAAAGTCCTTCCAGAATTTTCCTCACAGAAAGTGGATGGAGTAACAGCATTCCTAATTGTCTCTAATATAATATCTAAGTTTAAATCAAAGGTTGAACCAAAAATCACTAAGGCAGTGCTGCTCACCTTTATGCAACTTCAAACAAGCAATCAGCAGTTTGCTGTATTTTGGGGGCAGTGTGAAAGCTGAGGACTAAAAGAGACACAAAAGCTTTTATGCAAAGAGTTACCTGTGCAGATCAAAGGCACGCACTGTTCCATCGAGGGAAGCACTCAGAACAACATAACCAGTGGAAGTGAAAGTTACAGCAGTTACACCACTGTTGTGCTCTGTAAAGGTGACAAAACAAAAGCTGCTTGAAGTGTTCCACACCTTCACCTGTAAGACAGACAAGAAAAGAATCTCCATCAACAGTAAAGAGAGAAAATAAAGGCAAGGCAGCAGAAGAGTAAAAAAAAAAACCTAATTCTACAACTCTGCAACAGCATAAAAGACTTCCAATAATATCAGTCAGGAGGCCACAGCTTATCAAAAAACCTCTAAAGACACATTTGCAACATAAAAATCTAAGTGGAGAGAGAGACAAAGAAAGTTGAAATAAAGTTAATTTTCAAGCAAAGTAACACTTGGTGAGCATTTTGAGCTTCCAAGCTTGTACTGCCAGGGACAAGACAAGTGTCAAATTCAAAACCAATTGCGAAGCCACTACAGAAGTTACAACTGAGATGATATTTCAGGTGGTTTTTCTTTTTCCTGAACAAAAATCTTATGCATTTAGCTTCCTGCAGTTTGAGGCTTCTGGGGTCTGGCCAATTTTCAATCTGAATGGCAGAAGCCATGAACTGGCAGATCTTTTTCTGACATTCAAAAGTCTTGATTGGAAATCAGCTACTACTGTTCTCCCACTTATGTGCCAAGACACTGTGGCAAAACATCTTTTAAAATAAAAGTACCTGTGCACATAGCCTATCATTTCAATGCAAGTCATCCACGAGAAGTTAATTTTTCTTTTAAATAACAAGCTTCTGGAATAGTACATTAAACGAAAAAATTGCACTTTTATAAATAATTTGAAATTAATTTCATATCAAAAACCAATCATTAAAAGGGCAAGAAGCTGGGTGGCTAAAGTTTATTCCTCTCAAAATATCATGGAACCATAAATAAATTAACACTTTATGAATTAGATATTTTTGTGTTTGTGGCAACTGGATCTATAATAATTAAAAAACTATCTGCTAGAAAGCGTAAGTGATGCAATTTGCAGACACAGGTAATAACAAATGAAAATACATATGCTCTAGAGAGAAAAATCAAAACATTTAAGGGGAGAGAGGATAAAAATGTATGACTTTACAATAAGAAAAATATGTATCAATTACAGTAACAGAGCTTTCTACGTAAAATGGAAAGTCAAGCTGCTTAGTACGTTATCAGAAGTTCACATTCCAGCAATATTCCCTCACTTACCTTCCCATCCTCCCCTCCAGTTACTATGTACTGTCCATCTGGGGAATATGCCAAGGAAACCATGCTGTTGAAATGGCCCTGCTGCTTCAGCACGTAGGACTCGCTCTGCCATTCCCACACCAGGAGCTGCCCCAAACCTGTAACCACAGCAGGGTTAACCACAATCACGAACACAACCACCCTGCAAATGCAAGTCACAAAGCACACAATGGCCAGCAATGTTAAAACAAACCCAAAGGTTGGTGCTGACAGGTTGAATTCTGCATCTTTCAGTCCTAGTAAGAGCTTTTTCCTTAATAATGTCAAGGCAATTTCCTCGACAATTTCCTCCAGGAGCTGTTACTTGGAATAATGTTTTTAGTGCTACAACAGCAATGCTCCCAACCAGCTGATAAATGAGTTGGAAAGAAAAGCAGGGCTGCACATAAGGGTAAAATTTTGGGTTTCATGCAAACCATTACGGACTGGGTGGGAATGCAGGAACATCCGGGCAGGTCTGTACAATGCCACGTGCAACAAGTGGCAGAGGAAGAGAGAATGGCCCAGAATTAAAGCAGAAATGAACTACAAGGGATCTGGGCTTTCCCCTAACTCTGTTAGGGCTTTCCTATAAGCAATATGTATTTTTTCCTGTACCAACAAAATACTTCCCTGAATCATCAGAATTCTGTGAGGAGAGATTGATTAGTGATACCTGCTTTACCGTACCTAGACACCACAGATATGAGACTATACATTATTTAACATTTGGAGTCAAGACAAGCAAGAGGATTTGGGCCTCATGCCCACCACATTCCTAATTTTTCCATGAATACAGATCAAAAAAAAAAAAATTGACGAACCTGAACATCCAAAAGCGATCCAGTCACCAGTGCAGTTGATAGAAATAGAAGCTATCCTTTGGTCTGAAATACTGAATTAAGAGAATCAACCAATAAACAAACTTGTGTTTTTACATCTTGCGTGATAACACTTCAAGTCTAATATTTATTAACTCTGTTCAAGTAAGTTGCTTGATTGTTTTACTGAACTTCTGTACCACTCTAACAACAAAACCCACAAAGTTCATTCCTTTGTTCCACTCAAAACCACCAACCATTCCTTATTCAGAATGAAGGCAGAGTATCTGCATTCCAAAGATGTACTTGCCAAGAAAGAGTAAAACTTCCCAAGTTTAAGAAAACAGACCAGGGGTTTTTTTTGTACATGGAAATTGTTTAGCTGGCATCCTACAGCTATGGAAAAGAATTCTGATTTGATTTTTCAACTTAGACACAATTTACAGATACTTTTGCATATGCAGAACTTTCCAGATAGTATTTTCTCCAAAGAAACTGAAAATATGAAAGTCCACAGAGCTAAAGAAATCTATAGCCAACAACTAGGAACTCCTGAGTAGTTTCCTTATTCAGACCTCACTTTTCCAAAATAACCTATGGAGTGGAATTATATGGTATTTATTACATAAATTCATGATTCTGCCTTTCCAGAAATTACAGTATTAAATAGATAGTCATGTTTTAAGATTTTTGTGCTCTCTTTATTCACCCTTCACTGCTTAACACGATGTGTTCTCAACCAAACAAACAAGAAACCCCCCAAAAAAAACTTACTACCCTTCCCCCCAATCCAAATCAAGACTAGCAGCAACCCCACACCTCACCTCAAGGAGTGGATCAGATTGAAATCTGGAAGCTCGTGGAGGTGAAAGACTCCAGAGGCAAAACCAGTGACTAAAAGGTGTGTTTTCTTGTGATAGGCTGCAGCTGTCAGGTTATTAAAATCTCCCTCTTTATTGAAAAAATACCTGGCACCCAAGAAATAAGAAAGAAGCAGGGTGAATGTTAAAAACAAGTACGTTGTTGGAGCTGCATCCCCAAGCAGCTCACCAAAGACGCCGATGAGCCACCTTTATGTCATCTCCTGAAGCCAACTGACCCCTTCTCGCAAGAAATCAAAGCCTCCAGACTTAGAGAGGGTACTGTCACAAAGACCCCATTTACACTTTTGGAGTTCCAAACACTAACACAGCACGAGCCAGTATTTCTTATATTATTAAAATTGCACTTGTTGTTCTGAAAGGTACTGCCCATCACAGAATCATGGTAAGACAAATAGGTGTTCTACCAGAACTACTTACAATGGGATCTGCAGTAAATGTCTAAATCCTGGGCAGTTTTATACTGCTTTGAGTAAGTTATAACAGATGAAAAATAAGCCCAGTATAACAAACCCCCATTGCAACTTTGACTTTTGATAACTGAAAACCACTTACTTCGCAACACGCGAATATTTAACCTTATTTCTAGTCTCTTGTTCACTTGGATCAGCTTTCCCATGAATTTCTTCACCCTTCGGCTCTTCAAGCAGCTCTTCATCATCTTCTGCTGCCTTCTTTTCCTTTGCTGCATCTTTAGGGGGCATGGGCTTCAAACCATCCAGCTCAGTGTCACACTGCCACACGCACAGAGCTGCGTCCTGGCTAATTGTGTACAGCTAGAATACAAACACACAAATTATTACTGTCCAATACCTGTGCTCTGTGCTCTGCAAAAATGTGAATATGGACTTGCAGAAGGGTTAGTAAGTGTGCACTTTATCATCAGGATAATACATCACTTAGTCCTCTGGAACCTGAGGTGCTTTGAACCGGAAATTTAACGCGTCCTGAGAACTGGTGAATTATTTTACCTGCCCTCAGAAAAATTTTGCAAGCACCAAAGGCAACTTGGTTACCAGTCAGCAATGCAACTAAGCTAAATAATTTCTTCATATTTAAAGCTATAGTGTTTTGGGGGAGCAAATTTAAACACACAGCTATGGCAGAGCAATCAAGAGACACTTCTGTATTTTCTAAATTCTGAGATATTGTCAAAATAGTCACTTACAGATCAGATTCTGCTTCAACTATTTTAATATTAAAATTCAAGCATCTTGTGTGATGGTACATACATCTAGGCTGTTCTCTTCAAAAAAGCAGGCTACTATGACATCCTTATGGCCTCCAAGAGAGTAGTAGATCAAGTTTGCCCATCGTTCTGCTCCAAACACCCACGTAGACATGTCCTTGCTCCCCACTGCAAAGCATCTGCAAAAGAAAAGGCAATTCCAACTAGAACACTGGACTGCAAAACTCTTCACTGGGTGGAGAATGTTCTGAGCTCAAATTCACCAGTCACCACTTTAATTTTACAAACAACAGAGTTGTAAGCTGAGGGTGGTGACTGTGGCAGAGGTAGAAGGGGTTAAACACATTCAAAGGGTCAGCCATGCTCACATTCCTAAGATATGTTCCTTTCATGAATTATTATGCATTTTCAAGCAAGAATCCAGTGTCGATCCCCAACACATGCATATTTTATACTTTCTGGTCTGCCTGATTGTATTTCTTAACCAAGGAGAGAATTTTTAAAGCTAGTACAACACTTCAGAGGGAAAAAAATGGGACTGCAACGTGCATGCAAATATTAACATGTGCAGGCAGGCAATGCTTCAATTTAACAACTCACTTGGAATCATCAGTCCAGTCAATGCAAGTGGTTTCATCATATGGGCCATAGTAGGTTTTGTCCAGAACAAATGCATTGAATTCTCGTTTCTTCCCAGGAGCATGGTACAGGTAAGCAAGATTGTCTTTTGTAACCACAAATTTCCTGGCATAAGGGAGGGAAAAAAACATCATTGCACACAAAGCTGATAAAGCAATTAACTGTTCAGTACAGACTACAACATAATGAAACAAAACAATAATAAAAAGGTTCCTGCGCTCCTGAAACAATAAAAATGGACTGCTTTTGAATGAAAAACAAAATATTTGGAGATTGATATTATCCCCCAACTTAAGCATTATAAAAGAGAAAACCTTCAGTAAAAATCAGTGAAGTTGAATAATGAAATTCTTATTCTCCACGTCTCAAAACAGAAGGAAAAGTTCAAACGCTCAAACCAGGATATTCTATTTCCAAGGTTTTGCTTTCCTTCTTTTCTTCCCATATCAATTTTACAAAGCGACCCTGATAAGCTCAAAATCTCCCCTCATTCATGAATAGGAAACATTCACAGATTGGTTATAGGATGTCTTCATAATCACAAGTAGTTTATGGGGCAATTCCTGCTGTTTTGTCATAAAGCATGCACTCTTTACTCACTTGCCATCAGGGGAAAAGCTGACACTGTGAACTGGCTTGTGAAAATAAAACCGATGGATCACACATTTCCCAATCAAACTCACAAGCAAGGCAGCTCCCTCTGTAAGGGCAGGAAAAAAAAGATCATGAGAATAACTGAGTTCCCAAAGAAATCATAACCCTAGCATGCTTAGTTTCTTTCCTTAAAGGGGTGGGGGGAGGCACCTCCTCAGAAACTTTTCAAGACAGTGTGCTTAATAATACTAAAATACAAAAATACAATCCAAATTATGAGACACTAAATTCTGTAAACAAGTTATTTTTAAGTTCTGTAAATAAAGATATCTTCCCCAAAAATTCTAACGCAATTTCTAAAGCAGACCACTTCTAATTTTGTATTAGGGTCGAACACCTAGCAATACAGACTGCCCCCTCTCAAGGCTGCATTTTTACTGAATTCTTTCACAAAGCAAACGTCTCCTTTGTGCAAGTACCTTCATCAATTAGAATGGCAAGGCTTCCATCTGGAGAGAGCCCCACGCACACAATATTGAGCCGTGTAGCCAGTGGCAACGTCTCACACTTGTTACTGCAACAAAAACACAGAACAGTAAAATGGGGACAGGGATGTAGGAAGAACATCTTCGGTATCAACGAAATATGGTTTGATGTCTTTGTTAAAAACTACAGACACGATTTGGATGTAAACCCCCCATAACTTTCTTTAGCTGTCACAATCCCATGAACACCAACTACGAGGGTTGTTCTGTGCAGGGCCATGAGTTGGACTCGATGGTCATCTGGTCCCTTCCAGTTCAGGATGGCCTGTGATTACATGTAAGAGACAGGCTCCTGACTGGAACACAGGCACAGGGAGCATCAATCCCAACTCTGGCAGACAGGAAAGGCTGAAGATGCTCTAAGCATTGTTATATACAAGACAGAAGCACACAAGCGATCCACACAACAAAATCAAACACAAACCTATTTTTCCCTTTTTTTTTTTCCCCCTGAAATACACCTTTACATAATTCCTCTGCTATTCTCCATACGGATGTACCCGCACAACACCGTGATGGGAATTCCACTAGGCAGGCTTCTACCTTTTAACGCTAAAGCGGAGGCTTTCCGGGATTTTTTGGAAGGCCGAGCATCCCAGAGAGCCCCATGGGTCGGGCTCCACAACCTACTCAGAGCTTCATTCCCCCCAGAACCCCCGCGCTGGCAGCGCCAGGCCCTTCCCCGCCCCTCGCCGCTCTCACTTCTTGAGGTCGAAGAGGGAGATCCTGTTGCCGACGGGGCTGAGCAGGGAGTTGCCATCGCGGGTGAAGCTGAGGTTGCCGCGGCGGTACACGGTGCCCAGCAGGCCGGAGAACTGCGGGGGCAGGAAGGGGCAGGGTTAGAGGGGCTGGGGAGATGGGGAGCAGGGGAGGGGATGGGGAGATGACGGGGAGGCGATGGGGATCGGAGGCTGCCCCCCGCCCCGCGCTCACCCGGTACGCGAAGCGCATGGCGGCCACACGTGGGGAGCGGCGCCGCGGAACTGCGGCGCTGAGGGGCGGGCGCCGGGCCGGGATCCGCACATGCGCCGGGGATGAGGGCAGGGACGGAGGGGAGCGAGGGGAAGGGAGGGGAAGGAAGCCGAGTTGCTGTCACGGACTGTCAGTGCCGGGCGGGGGCACTGCTGCGTGTGCCTTTCCCCATCCACCGGCCCGCCGCCACCGCCAGCCGCTCCCCGCCCTCGCCGGCACCCGCCACCAGCCAGGGGAACTGTGGTTCTTTTTAGTAAATATATTACGGTATTTATACTCTTTAGTAAATGCCTTGGGGTGACTGCGGGAGCTGGGCCTGTTTAGTCTGGAGAGGAGAAGGCTGAGAGAAAATCTCATCAGTCCATGTAAATATCTCCCAGGCGGGTGTCAGAGGACGGTGCCAGACTCTTTTCGGTGATGCCCAGCGACAGGACAAGGGGCAATGGCCATAAAATAAAACACAAGAAGTTCCACCTCAACATGGGGAAGAACTTTACATTGAGGCTGGCAGAGCTCTGGAACAGCTGCCCGGGAGGTTGTGGAGTGTCTCTCTGGAGACATTCCAAACCCACCTGGATGCCTCCCTGTGTCACCTCTGGGTGACCCTGCCTTGGATGATCTCCAGAGGTCACTCCAACCCTGACTATTCTGTGATTCTGTAATTAGAGTGGAACAACACTGAATGACTGGTGTATGGATGTGAGAGGTTTATATTCAAGCAGTTGAATTGCAGTGGAAAGGATGTTTGTGGCTGGTTTTGTTCTTTTCAGTAAAAATGTAAAAGTATCACTGAATGCATAAGGGAAAGAAAGGGTAAGAGTGGATAGTGGAATGATAACACCACCCATGGATCTAGTGATGAGACTTGACTGTTGTAATTTTGATGTCCCTTGGTCAGAGTGATGGCCACGGTCTCAATCCTTTGGGGATGGGGGCCAACAGAACAAAAAATTCCTCGGGTTATGTACATTCAGGTTAGCATTGGAACACTCAGATCCCTCCCCACGCAGGGAATTCTTCATGTCTGATGCAAGACTGGGGCATGTTCCACCTTCTGAGGGAGAGTTCCAAAAGGTGTCACGGGTGCTATGGGGTCCTTGGTGGTCTCGTTCCCCCTCTCTTGGTCTTGCCTGCTCCGTGATCCCACTTCTGCACCTGCACCGGGGGTCGTGTGGCCACCATGGACCCGAAGAGAAAAATGGGCACCAGAAAGATGCTGCCCTCCCTTTGTATTTCCCACTTGGATGGTTTACTGGTGTGTGAGGCACAGCAATCCATTAACTCCTCACTGTCCACGCTCCTTCAGCTGCGTGCCTGGATAATCACTCACAGGTGTTAAAGTAGTGTTGCAAAATGTGGAATGTGTCAAAATTAAGTCAGGATGCTCTTTGATGGTTGAAGTTTGTATACTTTCCAGCCTAATCAGCAAGGAAGGAGAATTAATCGGTGGAAGAGAGAGCAGAGTCCCTTAGTTATGGATATCCTGGAACTAACGAGCTTTAAGGATGCAGTAGATCAAGATGGGGATGTATGTCCAGGTATATGTCACCAGCTTGGCAACGGGTATCCTATAACTGAACTATCTCCGTTATAATACTAAATAAGTCAGACCCACAGGGCAAAAAGACCCTGCCCAAGTGAAAATCCTCCCCTGGAGCATGCACAGAAAGCAGCTGGGATTACACAACTCGTGTGGAAATTACTAACCATTCTTAATAGAGGGGCTGTGCTTGGGAGGTTGCTAACACTGAACTGCTGTTTATAAATAACAGCAGGAGAAGTCTGCATGGGTGTGTTGGATTTGTGGAATACCACAGAACCTCCAGGACTGGGCAACTCTGAAATAAATAATGTCTCCTCGAGTGTGTAATTGCACACCAGGTAACAAATCTGATTTTTGCAGACAACAGCAGCTTTGGTTCAAACAGATGAAACGATCCCTCCCCCAGACCAAAGAGAACTCACGGCAGTGCAGAAGTTGATTTCTTTTTAAAACATGTATATTTAGAACTGTAACGCTTACAATTTCATTAAACAATCTTAGTACAATGTGTTTAATCTAACAGTATATTACAGAACAATGTGAAAAATGATTTAATAGCAAACCATGAAAATGGAATTAATAATACCTGCAGTGTCAAAGTCACTAACTTGTTACCTTTTCCAGTCAAAGAATCCCAGCAGTCATTCGCAATAAATGATGCTTTTGAGTTTTATCCAGAATAAAATGGTATGATTTCCACAGAGAAAGGGCATTCCTTCACAGAAAGAAGATGCATAATAAGAACATTTTCAGCTAGCAGGTCTACTTTATACATCTATTTAGAATTTTTAAATAAAAAATAAAATTTAAAAAAAAAAATGTTTAGACCAGTGCAGGGTGCCTATTCATTTTTCAACTTACTTGTGGTTCTTTTTGGAAAGAGGGTTTGTTTTTTATTTCCCCTTTGTAATTTAGCAGAAGAAAAAAAAATGATAACAATGAATTTGTCTAATGAGCAGCTCCTCACTTTAGTTTTGCTGACAAGTATTTGACATGGGACTGTTTCCTCTGTGGAGTCTGTTGACAACGCACCATTATAGATCTGCAAGTAGAAAAGGTCATTCTCACATTAAATGCACAAGTTTCAATATCAGAAGCAGGACATCAGAAGAAGTTGTAATTTTTCCAGTCACAGGTGGATTTGCAACATTCACAAAAATTACACTTTTTTTTTTTTTTACATTTTTGTATTTACATCTCAGATATAAATAATGAAATTCTTTAAGTTACATGTTTTAACTTTGCTTCACGATTATTCTACATCTGCAAGCTTTCCTATATCAAACCAACCTCCTTCTTTCATCATGAATGCACAAGTCTGGCCTCTAATCAGTAATAATTACACTAAGCCTTTATGATGAAAGGTTGACTGTTCAAGTATCACATCATACTGAAATTTTTGCCCCAACTTAAAAATTGGGGCAGCAAACCAAGCCACTTGGAAATGGTAATAAAAGAAATTAATCTGGGAACTCAATAAGCCAAATAATTTATTATTAAATTCTATCAATATCTTTCTTTGGTAAGAAATATGCAAGAGGATGACCCAAAGCCCACCCCAAAAAAAAAAAAAAAAAATCATATAATATGTGACATCACAGTGTCTACTCTGTGAAGGAGAAAGCCTCAGAAAATTAAGGAATTTTGTTCAGTTAAGATTGTTTATAGCAGTAGCTCTTCCATGCATCTAAGTATGCAAATGATGGAAGTTTAATACAAAATTGCAATGGCAGGAATTAACAATGATCAAACAAACAAACAAAATAAAACCAAACCAGAAAAGCAACTGTTACACCAGTGAATGTGCTGTTGTACGCTCTGTTATGTTTCTGGCACATGTGTGGAAAAGCCTGTAAATTATTACATAAAAATTCAAGATTTGGATAATTATATCATCCAACTCTACATTCTAAAATACGTAGGAAGCATGAAACGAATCTCTCAGCTGCCCGACAAAAATGAAGAAGTGGTCCAAAGATTTGGATTTTTTGCTTTTTTGTTGCCCTGTGTTGTTGTGATGCAGGGATGTGACTGCAGGGAGAAAACCCAATAGCTGACACGAAACATACTAAAGTGGCAATATAAACTAGCTGACACAAGCCTCACTGTACACTTAAATTGATACAATTGTCTGGTGCTTCCATGGCCAGTACACGCCAGTGCCACAGGTCTCCTTGGAGTTAATGTTGCGACGAAGACTGAGCAGGTCATTATCCCATAAAGTGCTTTCAGATCCAGTTCCTAACGGGTTCCTGGTCTCCACTCCGAGCTGTCACGTGACGTTGACCTCCAGAACGTGGTCGTCCTTGCTGGGAATGACGAGGATTTGCATCCCCGTGCTGCTGTTGAAGACCTGGCCCGGGGAGAAGGGCTGGAGCCGGGGCATGGGCAGACCCTTGTGCTCCCCGCTGGCTGTGGAATGCAGGCTCCCCCTGCTCCTGATGCTGCTGCTGTCAGCCTGCTCATCCACATTCTTGTCCACAGACAGGTTATCGTTCTCAATCCAGCTATCTGTTTGAAACAAAAAAAAAAAAAACCCCACACTTTTATTCCACCAATTAACCTTAAAAGGTCATTCCAGAGCTCAGACAGTCAGCTTAACACGTGTTCACAGTTATTGATCATCTCTGCTGAGATAACAGTCTGCATGCTTTTGGCCAGCACCACATGTAACAGAGTGAATTACATTGCTTTCAAAGGAAAATTTCAGTAGCATGACCTCACATCTGTCACAAGCTGCAGGGATGGACACTGGCAGCTCCACTGACAAATGCTATGCTGCTTCTATGAACGAATTCTCACTACAGCTCTGAGACCACTCAACAGTACAAATAAATACTCTACATGGCTGTGGTAATTTAAACTCTGCATCTAATATGGTTTATATGCCATAATTTTTCAGCAGTTCTTTTATTTTGTACTCAATCCCTTGAAAACTGGAAAAAAATTTCAAAGCTAGTGAAGGCATACAATTTACAGAAAGGGAAACTGCAGGATTAAGGGGTTATCAAACAGCCTTCACTGGAACAACTAATTTGCACACTAATCTTNGAGGGTTAACAAACAGCTTTCACTTGATTATAAATCCAGTGACAACTAATTTGCACACTAATCTTTAAAGGAAATAGAACAATGCATTTATTATTCCTCCTCAGAGATTTAGGTGGCAACCCAAATCCATTAGAGCAAGTTTCAAATCAGGACTGTGAGTGAAGGTAACAAAGACACCTATGAGCACCTGGTCCATATTTGACCAAGTCCAGATATTGTCAATATATTTCTTGCCTTGCTTTTCTCTTTTCACAAGAACACAGGAAAAGCAGAGTAATTTTTTAAGTAGCCACGTGGTCAAAATGGCCTTACCAGCATCAAGCTGCATGGAGTGAGCAGAATGGTGAGGGAGGTATTTAAACAATCTGACATCAGGGAAAGGCAGATACCCAGCAAACAGCGGCATCACTTCCATGTGGACTTTGTGAGTTGCTCGAGGTGCTACAGGCATAGAAATCACTCCAGAGCTTTTTCCACAGACTGCCCAGTTACTACTGTTGTCAACAACTGCAGGAATAAAGAGGATACACTATAAAGATGTTCTGTGAAAAATGGAGAACCCTCAGGATAGTTTAGAGCACTTCGAAAATCTGCAATTGAGCAACATCTAAGAGCCCACTAGCTTTTTATGTGTGAAGAACTGTGCAAGGTAAGAAAACAGCCCTACACAGAAGGGACCATAGTTGGGCCTCAAGCATGTATCCATCCAACCTGAAGAACATTTCTATTCCACTGGAAGGCAGATTAATGAGGAGAAAATAAAATATTCCCAGTCTAGCAAAATGAAAACTGCTTTATTGAGCAGCTGTACCCACAATACTGGAATACATAGCAAGTCTGGCAGACGTCATTGTCAAGAAAAAATTAGAGGGAAATTTATCAAAACGCTTAGGAAAAATACTCCTACCTTCATACATAAGTTTTGTTGTGCAATATCCATCTGATTCTGTTAATGCTTCATCTCTGTCAACCTCGGAGAGCTCAACGAGCCGGGTGATGGACACCTCTAAGGAGCAGAGCGAGCCTGTTTTACAGTACTCTGCATCCAAGGGTGGGAAGATTTCAGTTTTCACATGGTACAGTGTCTGTCAGGAAGAAAACAGTGCTGTTATCAAGAAAAAAGGGGAGTTCTACTTGTGTTTCAATTGAACTGGACAATGGGTACGGGACCAACTTAACTTTACATGTAACAGACACATCCTGTTAAATCTTCTCAATGCAAGAATCACTTGTAAGTAATGTTCACTTCATTATCTTGGCTCAGTTTAAGAAAATCATAGAACATGGAATCCTGGAGTGCTGTGCAATAGAAGGGACCTTAAAGATCATCTGATTACACTCACCTGCCATGGGCAGGGACACCTTCCACTAGATCAAGCAATCAAGTCAAGTTTAATTAAATCTATTCTTTGGTATCAGCAGCGATAATACCATTTTTTCCTTCACTTCTGTACTTTGACACAGCCTTTCAATGCTCCTAAATGGACACTCATCTTACTATTTAAACAATTTTTATCAGTTTCTTAGCTCCTCCCTTTACAGACACATCACTCAAATTCTGAGTAATGCAGAACTACTTCATCCCTCTTCCTGTCACAGTCCTCAGAATAACAGTGCCCCCATCATCGAGCTGATTTTTAATTCCTACAAAATGAAATTTCTACCAGAAAACTCCCACTGTTTAACACAGGTAGTTGTCTTTAAAAACTCCAGAAAGATGCTGATAGAGGTGCCAACAAATGCTTGTTACATGCCAGTAGGCAAACAAACACCTAAAATATTGCTCAATGCCAGTCTGCAATAAGCAGGAAGAAAATACTGAAAACAGACAAAAGGACTTAACCAAATGAGAGTCTTCTCACGATGCTGCTTTTTACCCAAGCATCATAAAGTATAACTCTGAATTTAGAGATGAGATTAAATAATGTTGATAAAACTGCCTATTAAAGGAATTCTGCCTAACCTATAAGCTTCCTAGCTGATCAAAGGAATAAAAAGTTTGTCCATAAAGGGAAAGAAGAAACATTTCAGATAATGGCCTAGAAAACCCTAAATATTTCATTAGATAAGCTCATCTCAAGCACTACAAAAAACAATTCAGATGCTTTCAATAGCAAAGGTATTTTGGAAATTGCAATTTGCTTTGGAGAGCACAATCTTAAGTCGGCAGGGAAAAGGCAACTCAGAAATCTGCAGACAATCTCCATGGCACCAACCCAGGAAGGTGGAAACAGTAAAAAAATGGAACAAGATTAAGCTCAAGTGTTATGGCCCCCACCACATTCCCATGGCAAGGATGTGGTTCCACTATATCATATCAGGCTGCAGTTCTGTCACTCACAAACTGACTTTCCGAGGATTCTAAGTAGGTATCAACCTCATATGATATAAACAGAATTTTTCTAATGTATTTCTTTATTTTCCCTTTCCATTTATTAGGAAACCATATTCAGTTAAGATATGCTACCCTACACTTAGAAGAGTACTTACAAAAAAATTTTCCACTTGGAATTCATAAGTGAACGGCTTCAGGGTAAGAGACTGTTCTTCAGAGGTAGCTGGACAAAAGCTGACTGAAAACAGGCACTGCAAGGAGAGAGGAAGCTCTTTTGTCCACTTCAATTCCCATACAAAGAATATTGATTGCTTACTGTACACAACCTGGAAGAGAATGTTTAGAGTGTTAGCTCCTTCCTTCCTCTCACAAAGAAGGGGAAATGCACACATGCACATGTTTGTCTGTTCTGACATCGCTACAGTTTATAGAAACAAACTCAATAAATCATTAGGGAAACAAGCAGCCAAAATGACTAACAGTGAATCTTTTTCACAATGCACATCTTTCTAAAAAGGAAGGATCCATTTCACTGTCAGAATCAAATGTTTCAAAAGGAAACACTTCACATTCAGATGTGCCTGAAAATATTTTAATCTAAAGTCAAATTTAATAAAATTATAATATGTTCTTATATACTATTCCTAGGCACCGAGAATGAACAATTTAATGTGTTCAGACAAGGCTTAAAGAAACTTCAAGGTTGCCCAGGGAACTTGTGGATGCCCCATCTCTGGAAGCGTTCAAGGCCAGGTTGGAAGGGGCTCTGAGCATCCTGGTCTAGGGGAAGGTGTCCCTACCCATGGCAGGGGGTAAGACTGGATGATCTTCAAATCCCCTTCCAACCCAAATCATTCCATGATTCTATGGTAAGAAACTGTTCTGCAACTGAACTGGCCTACAGCTGTATTTAATTGGAAAACTGTCTCTACCTGATTTTTTTCCCTAAAACCCAATGACAAACTGCAACCATAAGATGAATAAGTTGAATAAACAACCAAGTGAATTTTTACCTGTTGAGATGCAGGGTTGAGAGGTACCAGCTGCAAATCTGTACACTCAGCAGAATTTTTTAGGCTGTAGTCTGAAAGCTGGAAACAGAGTTCTGACAAATTCTGTACACAGACTTGCACATATTTCCTGAAAAACGCGACACAGTTTGTTCAATGAAAGCTGAAGAGTTACATTGGAAGAGTCCATGTCCATAAAACAAGGCTGTAAAACACCCTCTTTCATATTAAACAAAACCAAAGAACTACACAGAAACAGGCTAACTGGGTTCATCCTGTGGTCTTATCTCCAAAACCACAAATTTGTTTTATTGTCATGAAAGAACACGAGAGGAAATGCACATGTTTCCAGGGGGAAGATAGTAAAAGCCCAACTTATATATTTAAAAAAAGAGGCTGCTATAAATATGAGTTATGAAAGCCCAGCTCCATAAGAAGAAGAAAGAAACAATAAATAAATAATGAGTACATTACCGTTTGCCAGCTGACAACAAGGAATGCTTGGCATTAAAGGGTATGCAGAATGTTAATGCAATAATAGTGGAGTAAATCGACCAAGGACAATCAATGGTCACCTAAAGGAAAAAGGGAACAAAGTTCTTATTTGCAACGGTCTTTGGCACGATGATTTTGCTTTTCTTCTCCTTTCTAAGCAAGGCTTTTCTCATCAAGTGCTTATATCTAACGCATGCAGGAGGGGAAGAAATAAAAATAAAAAAAATCAGTATGTAAAAACTAATCTGATAAAATACAGGTTTTTGTTTGCCTGTGAGTGGGATATGAAATCTCAAAGCAGCTCTTCCTGTGAGAACTGACATACCCAGTTCTAAAGACTATAAATAAAGGAAGGGGAATAGAAGAAAGAAGAGAGAAAAGGACACCAATGGCATCTTAGTACAAAAACCTGGTAAAGGTCAGTATCAAATAAACTGCTATAAGATCTATTATTTAAATGTCTTTATAATAATTTAGTATATTAAATACAAGCTCAAAATATTTAAAAAACACTTTATCTTTCCCATGAATCAGAAACTGGAATTAAAGACCACCATGCCACCTTTTACAAAGACACAAGTACCCTCCATGCTTCATAAACTGTGTTAAAACACTAAAACTTAGATTACTAGCCAAGGGAACAGTTGACAATTTATTAACCACAGTGTATATTTCTGCTTATATTTACAATTTCTTCACATTTTTAACATTTGCTATGATTTTTGCATTGAAGGAAAATAAGTTCCAAACAAGCAAGTTCCCCCTCATCACCACTTCTATTCTGTGAAGTGTTTAAAACCCTGTGATCAAATACATTTCGTAACAAAAAAGTTAAGCTACATCTTACTTTTTGGTCAACAGTAGCCATGCAGTTGTCTTGTTTCTGCTTCTCTTTGTTTTTTCTGTGATTTTCTTTATTTGTGGTATTTTCCTTCTCCACTGCAGGTTGCGTGGCTGATGGCAAATACATGACTTCTAGTTCAAATTCAATCACATGATATGCAGGAGCCACTGGCAAGCTGATGCTTGTGATCTTTTCTGAAGACTGAATCCTTAATGATGACTCTGAGATCTTTTCTATAGTTGTGTAGAATGGGAAAAAAAGAAATTCATAGGAAAATATGTGGTGCCATAACCACTTCCTAGCAAGGTTTGCAAAAACAGCAATGAGAAACCATGTTATAAAACTCCACAGTAACCTCTTCAAACCAGCTATAATCTGCACATGTTAAATATTTAACTTCCCAGGAGGAATCCTCTATCCTTCTGAAACTGCAGGAAGGTAAGCAGCACATTCCATGTAATAATTCTCCTCCTAATGTTCAGGAAGGAACTAAGAGGGCAATTTAACAACAAACTTCAAACCAGCTAAAGAGCTGCTTTAGCCCATCATATGACACTTAAATTAAGTTTTTACAAAGTGAAAGCACCTCGTTAAGTCTCATAATTTCACTTCAAGCAACCTTGGACACACACACATGCAGCAGTTTCACATGCCTTCTGAATTTCATCAACGAAAGTAAAATTGTCCAGCTATGTTTGTAAAAATTCATTCTACTATTTTGAGGGTGAAAATTTAAGACATTTCTTGCACTGAAGTACTCAGTTGCAAATCCCTAAACTTGTTCTTAATAACGACTACTGACAAACAGTGTCAGTGTTCTTAATACTGTAAGTACAGGTTGCTTCAAGATGACTGAACTTGTCAGCCTTTCAAAGATTATTCATTTTTACTTCCTGGCTTACCCCTGGTGTTGGAATAGATCACTGCCTTGCTCTCAGGGTGGTACAGGATGGGCATGGCGTCCGCGTTGCTGAGCTGCAGGGTGTCCCCGCTCTTCATGGTGTAGTGGCCAGTGGTCACTGTGAACTTCACCTTCTGGGGAATGCCAGCCAAAAGGCTTTCTGAAGGACAGAGCAGGAATTGTTAAGATTCCAGGATACGGTTACAATGCACTAAGGCTTGTTAGCAGACAGCTGGTCACACACTGAGGCAACTTAAAAGTGTGAGTTTTTGGTGTTACGTGACACATAAAACCCAGCTCAGACACAACTTGTGGGGAAACCACTTGTTTCAACCTGAGAGCCCCAACCCACTGCATCTTAGATGGTTTATCTAGATGGCCTGGCTCTGCAGCACAGAATTCAGTGAAACACAATAACCCCAAAGAATTTACTAAGCTTTTGAAGTTCTCCAGGTCGCAGACAGCTCTGGGTTTTCATACCTGTGATGCCAGTCATACCCACATGCTGTGTTTACATGATCAGCCTACCAGGAATGCCAGTGTGCACACAGAATCACAACTATCAGCTTCACAGGGGTCCCTATTTTCATTAATTCCCAATATGCCTGTCCTTCCTTCACCACACACTGCAACCCCTGTGACTGAAATGACAGCACAAAATGCACATTAACTCCTCAGCTGCAACACTCAATAGCCTGAAAACAAATCACTATTAACTTCCATTTATATACTTTAATAAACCCTACAACAAGTAGCGTTCAGCTGTCCCCGAAACCAATGGATGTATTCAGTATTCATTTTTAATGAGTTTATATTATCTCTAACAGAGAATCCCATTTCTTACTTAGCTCTTATAAATATCAAAGGGACTCTAGCATTAAGTTAGGAGGAATTTCTTCACAGAAAAGGTGATTAAACACTGGAAGGGGCTGCCCAAGGACGTGGTCACCGTCCCTGCAGGTGTTTAAGGGAAGACTGGATGTGCCATGGTCTAGGTGACAAGGTGATATTTGGCCATAGGTTGGACTTGATCCCAGAGTTCTTTTCCAACCTGATTGATCCTGTGATCACAAAGCTAACCAATACGGAGCTCAGTCCATTACAAATGTAAATATTCACTTCTAATCAGTGTGGCAAGCTCAAATCACACCTGATATTTCAGTGACACTACATGTTCAAATCAATGTTCAAAAGTGACACTATGTGTCCAGAGCCAAGCACTGCAATCTGTTGTTCAAAACCAGCCATCACTGGCAGGACATAATGATGAGTAATTTGAAAAGCAAGGTTATATTTTAGACTCAAAATGCAGAGTAAGGCAAATTGAGTAACATTGAAGCCATGAAACGCTTTTTCTAATCCCACAGGAGCACGAGAGGAATCATCAAGGCAGCTTCAGTACAGCCACGGTACCTACCAGTCATGGGCTCCACTTTGAGCTGGGGCTCCTGGGAGTACACATCGTACTGCACGATCGGGTAGATGTGAAGGAGGACAAACTGCACCTTTCCCACAGAAGTGCACAGCTGCCTGAGCGTGTATGTCCCAGGTTCTTTGGCCTTGGAAGAAAACATTTGAATGGATTTTTCAGTTTGGGGAAATACTTCTAGAACAAACCCTCTGCTAAAGAACAGCCTATTTTTGTCAGGTACTTTAGATTTGTAGATTAAAACTACAGCCTTGTTTTCTGAGTAAATGACTGGATTTGCACAAAGGAGCACCTTTTGCCCCACTAAGACAGGAGCTCTAGAGCGCTGTCTGAGTCAGGAGAAAACATCATAATTAACAAGTACTAATAATCAGAATAACTAATGTAGAAGCTATGCTGTCCATTTGTTACTTTGGGGTGTGTTTGTTGGTTGGTTCCCCCCCAAAGCACAACATACATGAAAAAACATTATTAAGGACCTAAACAATACCTATGCTTATTTGGCTAATTCATAAAAACAATTATGAAATCCTACAGCGTTTATATAAGGCACAGCTTTCAGTTCCAGCTATTGATTTCACACATTCCCCACCACACACCCTGAGCCAATGTTTACAAGAAAGTAACACATGCATATTTCATTTCCAACTCTTCCCATACCCTGAGTAATGGGATTCTGGATGTTTCTAGATAAGATTAAAAACAAAATCAAATCTGTAACACCTGCTAGTATATTTATTTTTTGTTCTTAGGGACTCCTAGGGAATGGGAAATCTTTTCTTTTTTTCATGTGCCACTTTACCAAGTGTAATACATAAACACCAATGCTGGGTATAATTAAATAAGTCTACAAGTTATGGAGAAAAGCTGTACCAACTCAACATTCAAACCTCATGCAGTTATTCACTTGGCAAATCCAGACTGAAATTCAGTATTATGCATTTTGACATTAAAGTCACTTCATTTTAGCCCTTAAAAAACAGAAAAGCATGAGTACAGTAATTCATAATATACACATACTTTAAATCTTAACATGGGATGGGAATATTGGTCTAAAGAACTTAGACAATGCTTTCTGATCTCTTTTAGGGCTCGGAAAAAACTGGAAGATTGCTGTCAGAATAAATAATGCTAATCTTCAGTGTAAGGTCTACAGAAAGGATCAAACTCCCTCTGCATCACAGAAGCACAGTCATTCCTTTTCCTGCAGAAGTGGTGCTATTAAGCATTACTTTAAGAAAATTCAGAAAACAAGCTGTCAGCAGTTTCTATGTGCTGGCCAGCTGTGTAATCCAGTAGAAGCGACACAGTGTATTACTACAATGATAATCGATTTTTAGTAAACATTTTGTAAATACTGCAGCTCAAATCCAGAGAAGTTTTCATTGTTTTATCTAATAATACACTTATAATTTTAACACGCTCAGATTTTCCCTTTAAGGACAGGTAAATCATGGCTTAAACAACGATGTTGTGGGATTCACACTGAGCAGTCTTCCCAAGCAAAGTTCTTTTCTTGAAGGGAAGGTTGGGAAAACAGGAAAGTTATAAATGTAAGGCTGTCCATCCTCCAGCAGCCATCAGATGCACGGCAGAACCAGGCAAATTCAAAGCAGAGCTCTATCTAGCTTTCCATCCAAATCTCTTCTCCTGCTGTTTCCAATTGCTTCCTGATCCCACTAAGCCCAAGTGCCTGCTCAGTGCAGTCCCTAACAGCTCTCCTCCAGTAATGCTCCTTTATCTGAAATCCAGTTTTACATAAATGTTAATTTATTTCACAGAAAACTGCATTTCCAGCCACCGAGGCCTCTGACATGTCGAAATCCCATTAACTTGTCCCAATCCTTTGAAAGGATGAGAAACCTCAGAAATTAGGTTAGCATGTAATTCAAATGACATTGTTGCTATTCCACAGATGATAAGATAACTAATAAGTTAGTTAACTTAGATGATAAGATGACTAATGGGGACAATTTTAATTCCAACATCTTCTAAATTCAAACACTTGTAGCTGATCTCAACTTCTTGCAGGCAGGTTTACTACATCCATCAAGTGAAAAATTATTCTACCACCCTCTGCAGAGAAGAACAGGCTGTCAACCAAATTTAACCACACAATCACTTACCAAAGGGCTAGAAAAAGAATTCACATCAAAGCTTTTAGACATTATTCTGAATGAGCTCAGCAGTGCAGGCAGACTTCATAAGCAGTACATTATATTGCATATAAATTTATCAGTTTAATTTCTGACAGCAATAGTCAAGATGTTTAAAATAAGTTTAGGAAGGCTGACTCAAATGATTTCAAGCAGAAGAGTCATCTGCACGTTTTAGCATAAATGCAACAGCATCCTTGCAAGGGAAATGATGGTGTAGAACATCAAAAAGCTGTAAGGGGAACAGATGATCCAAGTGCAACAGGAAGCAATACAGGTACCACTCGCCAGCACAATGCTCTTCCTCAGGCAGTATTTTTAATTTTTCTCTCACGAGTGCTCCAATCACCCAGCTACAAAACCATACCTGAATATTGAAGGTTATTTTATTGTCCCCTGGTTCCAGTGTCAAGTTGTTGCACTTCAACACGTGAGCCCCATCTTCCAAAGTGACCCCCGAGGGCACGTCCAGGGAGCTGCTGCTCTCCTGCCTCCGCAGCAGCATGTGCGTGTTTTTGCAGATGATTCCTGCCGTGTTCAAGGAGTTGTCTGAGGGGCTCCGCTCGTACATTTCACACAGCTCCAGTGCTGGCAGGTTGTTCCTTGACAAAGGCAAGCCTGAAATTTCATTTGGGAAGCTGATGACACCGTTGGAAGTTTTGTGCTTGGTGAGCCACTCGGCCGTTTTCCTGTAGCTGTTCTTCTCGATGCTGAAGTGAACGTGGATGGCAACCTGGTCCACCTGGACAGGGATGGGCATTTGGCTCAGCAAAGTCAACTCAATGGACAACTTCCCACCCACGTGGACAACAGCATTCGGAGGGTCAAAATGCAGAGTTTTCAGCTGGGCAAAGGAGTGCATAGGCAATATAACCTTTTGACCTGGAAAGATAAAAACAGGGATTTTATTATTCTCCAGTGCTGCTGGAGACCAGCAAATCTTTTCTCCTAAAAATTTAAACCCTAGAATTAAATGGATCAACAACTTTTCACAATGAATCATTTCACAACAAATCAATGCTTTCCAATTTTTTATCTTGCATGAGACTTAAAGATGCTGAGATTTGTTTTCCAACAGTTACTTAGACCACAATTTCCATATCCAGGCTATTAAAAACAACTGAATTAGGAGAGATTGTCCAAGCAGAAGTTGAACATTTCACTGCTGCAGAACCCAGCAGACAAACACAGCAGTATTAAGTGACAAACTTCCTAGAGCACAAAAATCAAGAGCAAGTACAAGTTTAAGAAACTAATAATCAGGCTGGTGCCTCGGGCCAGCAGCTTTGCTATGCAAGGGGTTTTCATTCTCGTTTCTACATTCCAAAAACAACCCCGAGGCAGTACCAAAAATTAATTAAGCATCAAGTGTAAAGTAACATATTACTTATGGTACATCTATTCATTAAGAAAAAGTGTCTGCATAAAAATAAGCAGTCTTCAGATCTACAGGAAGTATTCCATAAGAGTTTGAATTATGATTAACATCTGTCAAGAAGGTATCACTGAAGCAGCATGAAGAATAAAGAGAGGAAATGGGATGGACAAAATAATAAGCTGCAAGTAGATGGGCACAGATCTAACATCAAAATCCAGGAAGTGCCATCACAGAGCTGCCACTTGCATGCCACTTGCAATGAGAGACAAAGATAGTTCAGGAATTGAAAAAAAACCAACACACAATAAATTACGGGCTGTTAAACCAGAGAAACGTAACTGAAAGAAAACAAAGACTTCACAATATTCAGGATGAACACGTTAATTACCCTTTCATCTTTGACTATTCTTAATTACTGTAGATTTATAAATGTTTTGGAGATCACAAGTTTAGAAATTATACACAAAATAATGAACCCAATCAGAAAAAGCCTCCCCATCTACCTTTAGGGAACAACCAGATTCTTAAGTTTTAAGAGCCAGACTCACCTTGGTTCTCTGCTTGCTGATTGGCAAAATCTAGTATTTCTTGGCAAAATCTTTTGCGTTCCTCTTCTGTTAAGTGACTATCACCAGCCAAAAGGCTGCTCGTTTGGAGATAACTAATGAAGTTAAGGAAACGTGAGGTAGAAACTCACAACAATGAGAAATTTGACTGAAAACGAGACATTCAAGCACTGCTTTTCTGATCTTTAGAGACAAGACCTGCCGTTACCATCACACTTTTCCACTAGACAAGAAACAATGGAAGATTTACCATTATCTGAGAGTATTGCAGAATCCCAATACTTCTTTTGCAGACGTACTAAAAATATGATCCATTATTAACCAGTGCAATCTTGCCTCATCTAAAAAGATTCATGAGCATAGAAAATTCATTATTTGACAATAATGAATGCAGTGTGCAAGTTAAAGACACGGTGTCTTGCATTACACTGCCCAACATTTAGCACTAAATAATCTTGAGTATTCTATTTTATTCCAATTTACTTGGCTGAGACTCTGCCAGCTGTTATAGCATCACTTAGCATAGCTAAGTCATAAGACATTCTTTAAAATTTTAAGTGCCAGGGATATAAATGATCACTTGAATATTTAGCTAAGAATGCAATAGTACTGGCTCGGATTTTTTATGAGCATTTGCACTGAAGCAGAAAAATTTAAGCGTGTTTAAAAGTGATGTGAGAATTTGCAAAGGAGGGTGACATGTCTAATGTGTGTCTTGTTCTAAAAACACACAAATCAACAAAAAACCAGCACAACAGAACCCCCAAAATACACTCTGTGCTATCTGGTGAACTAAAGAAAAACTTCACACAATCCATGATGCACCACTCTCCAGAGCTTAGACATACTTAAAACAAACGGCAGCAACCACACGCAAAAGGTGTTAAGTGAGCCAGTAGCTAAAAAAGTAAAAATGAAAAAAATAAATAACCCAACCCTCCCCAAATGAACAGCAACAACGGAAACAAGAAATAACTCAGCTGCCTCAGCTCAGACTCAGAAGGTTTGGCAGTCTCTGCTGTTAAATAAAAGTTAGAGATATGTCAGAAGAATAATCCCAAGCATCGTTTTCTCCAGTCTGGACTGTTCTGGTTCTGCCTGCTAGAGGATACTTTTCTATCTGCCCAAGCTGCTTCTGACACTCAGCCAGCTGCTTCCTCGTGTGTGTGACCAGCAGTGCCCAGCCCTCAGCAAGGTAGGTTTTCAGTGCTCCTTGAAGATACACCTCTGCCTTCTGGGGACCTTTCTTCCTCCTTGGAAAATAAAGAAATGAGCACAGAGCAATGTAAGAAACTTTGCAGCCATGAAAACTGTCTATAGCTTTTCTCAAAGTGGTGATGGGGGAGGAACACTGCAAGTAAATGCAGGACAAACTGCAGGGAACCATTATCACCTTTAAATTTCTGGTAACAGATCAGCATATGGGCCTTCCTTTACTGCAATTCACTTAAGCAAGTAGAACTGTAATTAATGTCAATATCCCATGTCAACCAAAGGCTCCATATGCAGATCTATCCCAAGTCAGAGCAAATGAGATGAAAATACCTCCCACAAGTGAAACAAAAGCCATCAAAGCTCCTGACAGTTAACTAAAAATTTGCTTACTCAAAAATGTTAAAGGAGAAAAATACTTCAATGAAAATTTTATCACCACACAGCAGTTCCATGGCAGTATTTAGACCTAACATTATGCCCTCAGGTGAAAACTTAAGTTCATTTAGGAGAATCTTGCAACTTGGAGATCAGACAGCTTAAGTAAACATCGGTGGGAAGCATGCCCCAACACATTTTCCAAAAAACTCACAAATTCTTCTAAATAAGAAAAAGACACTGAAAAATGAAGGAGGTTTTCTCAGTGGATTTTAACAACAGAGATAAACACAAAAAACATATCTGGAAATCAGGAATAAAATCACTGTTTCATAGGGGAGGAAACAACCACTTTGCAATGATAACCTCAGATTTGAAACAGATTCCTCTCCAAAGACAAGTTTTCTGTCTTTTTTTAGAGAGATGCAGTGCATATATGTAGTTAAGACAACTTTGCATTTACTATAGCCTGCTTCCTAAGGAGGCATCTGACTTGTTTCAAAGTTTATTGTTATCTTCCCACCCTTTTCTCCCCAGAAGAAAGATCAAGCTAAAGAACATAGGACAGTTAAAGGCAAGAGTATAAAATCATGAGGTGAGAACTAGGGTTTCATATAAAGAGATTGCTAGTTTGTTGGTTTTTTTTCTGAAATACAGCCTGAAACAGAGTTTGTTTACATTTTAAAAAATACTTTTTAAACTTCCTGTTTAAATATGGCATATCTTTCTCAGGGGTAATATTCAAACTTTTCAAAGGCAATGCATTTAAGACATTTTAAAGAGTCATTTACATATAAAACTCTGCCAAGTCCTTTCCCACAAGCTTAGCTGAGCGAATTCTTCCAATATTTGTGTACATTTCAATGGTGGCATGGGACAGATCCTGTTTAAAAGAGAAGAAATCAATATAAGCTTTATGTATTCTTAGCAGCTATATGGTATTTCACACAAACTCATGGCCAGTCACCAAGTTACTGCAACAAAATGCCCAGAATGAGTGACATTTGCCCTGAGCACAAAATGCACAGCAGTTTGTAACAGGTCACCTTCACTCCTCCTGCAGCTGCTCATAATCCCCTGTCTGTAAATGCTAAGTTGTAATCAGAACAATTTTCACAAGAGTGCCTTAAAGAAATTTTGCTTGCATTCCCAAATTGACGTTTATCCCTCATCTTTAAGAGTGATTTCCAATGCAGCCACAGTGTCCAAGTGTCACCTTCTTCCCCTTGCTCACCCTCCTCCCCTTAATATAAAAAATACATACAGCAGCAAACCTTTCTCACAAAATGAGCAGTTACAACACACACTGACTGTATCCAACCACCCAACTTCTTTCCAAACTCCATAATAATCTCTGGCCAGATATAAATATAAAAAATACATCACATCGTGACAGGACAAAGGGGAAAGGCTTCAAACCAAGAAGATTTTTTTTTTTAAAATGCGTATTGCTTATCTTAGCTGTGTCTGGAAATTTTAACTAATCAGTTCTTCCCCACTGAATACATGGATTAAATATGGGTGTATATAAAATGTACATATTTACATGGCAACTACACAGAAAACAATCTTTTATAGTCTATCTGACATCTGAATTTCTGTTGCATAGAAGTGCAGCTGAAATACAAAGAGAAATGGCAATTCCTCTGGCACACACTACAGATCCCACTTAGTTTCTCGTATTTAGGAAGTTACTGCTGAGCTTAGCAGAGATCTTCAGGTGCATATTGGAACTGAATATGTAAGAGCAACTAGCAACTCTGAAGATTTTAATTTTGATCCAGCTACACAACTAGTCCTATAAATAAATGAAGAAGTGAAACCTAATATCTTCAGTCAAAATGTTTTGAGACTTTTGATAGAACTTTGTAAAAATAAGTATCACATAGTTTTCATGTTTCAAAACAAAATTCCATTTTCCTTCAAGTTTTCCCCAGAAACCTTACTGACAATACTGCAAATCTGAGAAATTTTAAAGGAAAATTATTTAAGGGAAAAAAAAAAAACCGACAAAACAACCCAACAAAATCTGTCAATCCAAGCCCTCAAAAAATCAAACACATTCTTGCCCCAGTCAAGGGTTTTTTGTTTTATTTAACAATCTTATATTTGAAAAACAAAACCAGCAAAACAAAAAAACCTGAAATCATTACAAGGGCTCCTCAGTAGGGGAGCTGTCAGGAAATAAAGATGCACAGCATTAGAATCCTCAATGTGCATCAATCTATGCCAGGTGCAATCCTATTATCCACAGATGTCCCACAGTTTATATTAAAAAAAAGAAAATCAACAGTATTAATCATGTAATACTCATTGCAAAATGAAAGCCCAAACCATTTAAAAGGAAGCTGAATTCACACATCAATATTCTTCTGGGAAAGATTCAGTTAATCCTGGATTTGGGATAGCACAACATGATAGGCATGACATTGGCTTTTTTAATATCTAAGTATACATACCTACAGATAATAACCTCCAGCTCATAACTGTAAATATTAAAGTTAATGCAAATATTTGAAACTTGGGGCCCATACAGGGTTTTAGCTGTAAAACAAATCAGCCTTGTTGTGTTCAGTGTGCAAGAAATAACCTTTGATACCAAAATACGGAAATACAGATTTATGTTCTCAATGTATCTTCTCAGGTTTGAAAACTCTGGTCCTATTTAATCTACAGTGTAAACACACAAAACTAATATAAATAAGCAAAACTCATACTTACTAAGTAGTGTTTTTCAAAAGCTTCTACAGATGATAAGGCCTCTTTGAGTTTCTTGTAAGGGCTCTGTGATGCATTGGCTTTAGAAAAAAGGAGAACAAGAGGTGTCACTTAGAAATGCATTCTTAGAAGAGACTGTGTGCACCCCACCCCACCCCACCCCTGCTTTTCCTCCAGGAGAATGTGGAGAGAAAACTAATATCTAAAACTAGGATCACTTTGTAGCTCCAGGTGCAGGTTATCTATTTGCATCTGAACAAGGATGCTCTATTTGTTTTTGCAATAATTTTATTTTAAATACTTGTCTGAAAGCATTAAGAATTTAATTGGAATCCAGTGCTGTTCAAGACCATTTACCTAAATGCTGATAAGTGGAGCATCAATGGAAAAACTTATACTTGCAACAGCAAGGAGATGCATTGGTAATTTAAAATGCTAAACACATATTAAAGAAACCTGTAAGAGATAAAGTTCTATCAACACGTGTATATATAAATATACAGGAATACTTGAAAATTCTTATTACTGATGTATTTATATGCTCTGTTTCTAAGACAATGTCAGCTACATTCCTGGTAGTACCTGTTTCAGGGCGTTCTGCTCCCAGCCCTGCTAACAGATCCACAGTCCTGTTAAGGTCTTCTGAATTGGGTCCCTTCTCTGACACAAGTCCACACAGGTAACCCAGAGATTTTAACTATAAGAGAAACCAGATGCTTGTCTTCAATAGGCTATAAAATCAATATAAAACCCCTCTTACTCTATTACATCGTTCCATTTTCATTGCTTTCGTATTATGCTGCTTCTAGGATCTCAAAATTAAATTTTATTCTCAGAGCATAAATTAACTTTACTAAAGAATTAAATTGCATGTAAGTTACTGACTCAAATATTGGAACATGTGCCTATACACACAGATCCCTACATGCACAACACCTAATCTGAGTAAATCCTTCTGGTTTTCAATATAAACACAAACAAAGCCCAAGATGTTCAGCAGTTATGACCAAGGATTATTTCTAATAGCTGCGTCTGTATTTTTGAAAACTGTATCATCAAGAAAAGCAGGCAGTCTCCAGTAGAGTGATTAGGCAGCTTGCAAATTCACCTGAGAGTATTGTATTCAGGTGAAAACCTTCCTGACAAAGAGATTAGCACAGCTAACAGTGTTAATAGAGTTAACTACCATAAAACCCCTTCTAGACAGCAGCTGGTAGCTCAATACCCAGAATTAAAGAAGCTCTTATCTCCTGGCCATTTGGTTAATTTACTTAGAAAACTCAATCAACTATAAAGGTAAGCCCACAAATGAATAAAGGTCTCAGCTTGTCACATTACTCCACACCATAAAAAACGGGGATGGGCATTAAGGTTTTTTTTTTATTTTAAACTCCACTTAATTTTGTCGCTAGTTGCTAAATTTCCTGATTCAGTCAGTTCCACCTTACTGCTACTCATTATCCTAAAATTCTTCCCTTTACCCTTTGTGTTAGAAAAATGATGGATGGGAGGAATATTTCCAGCTCATGTTGGAACTTATCTTCCATAGAAATATCTAAGGAGCAGGGAAGAATCTGATGCACCAATTGCCATTTTAAACAATTCTTTGCTTCTTTTATTCTGATCTCCACCCCTCCTTTTTTTTTTAGTGACAACGCTCCAAGGTGAAACTTTATTTCTCTGCTCTTGTAATATAACAAGAACCTCAAAGGATCAATTAGAGGATTATAAAGTCTACTGAAACCATCATGGGCAAACTATGATTAAAATATAGCAAATATTCTACAGGCTATGCAAACAAGAAGATGAGTCTTCAAAACATGTTGGTCTTCAAAAACATCCACAAAGACCACAGCAGGCTATTCCAGCAGCTTCTTCCAGTAGTTTTCCAGTACCTTCTTTCTAAAATGTTCTTCAACAGTGGAAAGCAGTAGCAACCTCAAGCATTATCTCTTTCATAGAAACAGGGTGGGTGGAACTTGAAAGTTAGGGAAGCAGTTTAACCAAACTGAAAAGGTCCCTTCAGAACATTTACAGTAAAGACTGATAACTGAAAAACTGGAAATTATTTGCCTCTTTCACAAGCCACCAAGGGTAACACCTTCAATGAAGATAGGGGTCTATTACTGCTGTGCTAACATACTGGAGAAATAGGGACCTCTGTAAACAGACTGCTGTAATCTCTGGTTTTAATGGAAAATGGATCCAAATCTGGGCATTTTTTCTGCTGTATCTGAAATTCGCCTGCTCTCCCTCTCAGTCAACATGGACTGAGCTCATTCTGGAGTTTAATCAAACTAGTGATTAATTATCAAATCAGGGGTGAGGAAAGGGGGGACAGAAAAAGAGGAGGACAAACCCTTGTTATTCCCAGGCCTCAAGTGACAGAGGAAAAAGTGGATCTAAACATGGATGTCTCACCTAGACCAGACTCAAGACAATGTACAGAAACCAGGATTAAATTCCACAACAAAAAGGAAAAAAACTGTTCCAGAGAAACAAATATTCTATTTCAGCATTGTAATACCACCACCCCAACACATCATTCACTCACCTTCTCAGTGGCGTAGCTCCACAGGCCAACTGTGTGGGAAACATTTGCATCTATTTGAGCCCTATCACAGCAGCCTTCTATTCTCTGTAAGACTTCCAAGCAACTCAGAAACACCCAGCAATCCAAAGCTCCGGGAGGAACTGAGACCTGGAGAGGAACAGATAAAATTAACTGGGAAATAAACCATAGTCAGGTGAGGAAATACTTCAGCAAAAGTGCTTTTCTTGATACAACCCAGCAGAACCTCTTGGAAGAGCTTACTCTAAGAATACACAAAGCACAGCCCAACTCTCACTGCCTCCTGAATAATTTATATATATTAGTTCACGAAACATATTAACTAGATTTGATACATTCATCAAGATGCAAGAGAAGGAAAGGAAGACTAATAGGTCTTGGGAAAATTCCAAGTCTGAAAATTCAGCTTAAGGAAAACAGAGTTAGGAAAAATTTCTGTAAATAGACTACTACTTTTCCTAAGGAGACATCAGTTCTAACTGAGACTAAAATTAAAAGTATACTAAGAAGTGTTAAAAAACCTGGAAAAAACCAAATTAGTCTCTGCGTTTATTCATCAAAGGATAAGGCATCTGTCATGGACAACTAATTAAAAAATGGAGATGAAAACAAACAAACAAAGAAAAACAAAAAGAGAAAGATAAAGACAAGAGAGTCTGATACTAGAATATTTTCAAGAATTAAGGTAAAGATGAGCATAACTAAAGACATGGAATATAGACACAATAATGGCATCTCAAAATCCTGTTAATAACCAATGCAAAAATACTCCTTTTAGAAAGATTATAAAAGTCCTAAAACCCGTAATAAACTAGGTGACTAATGGGATAGGAAAGTTCAAAGTATGGGCACAATGCACTTGAAGAAATAATAAAGATCTGAATTCTGACAGAATTTTCAGGGATACAGAGATCCTAAGAACAGAGCAGTGTAGATTTCTGCTGTGTGTTCAGTGGTGTCAAGCCACGTTAAGAGGTTTGCCTGCATTAGGAAAAGGATCACAACAGGGATAAGCACATGCTACGCACAATTAAGTGTCACTGTCTCACAGTCAGAACACTGCACTCGGTTTGGATCAGCACAGCAAGACAGGAACAGCAGAAATAAGAGACAGTGCAAAGGAAAACTCCAAACATTGGGGGCACAGGACAGACCTGGGGTGCAGCAAAAAGGGGAACTGTAGGAAGTACCTCCTGAGATCTAGAAGGCTACATTTTGGAAATTTGGAAAAAAAACCAAAAACCACCACAAAATGCACAGACCAATCATACTATCTGTGGGAATGACACATTAGTTTTAGAACACATGAAGGTGTCAGCAAAGCATCCAAAGCAGATTTGCAGTTTTTAAATGCAGATGAACAGATGGAACTTACTACCACAATGTCAGACAGGCAAAAGTTAGCAGCTGCTGTTGTAATGGCATGGATAAAACTAACAGAGCACCCATGGGATGAGGACATGGGTAAGTCACAAAATGATATTCAGAAATAATCTCTTCTTTTTGTTACAGAGGATTAGCCTGCATAACAGCTTAATAACCACTCTGCCTTATTGCCTTCAATACAACGCTGCTACAGACTTATATTATGGGAACTACAGTTCAACAGATTGGTAATAAATCCATGAAAGAAGCAGACAATTGACTACCAATCTAGAAAAGTTAACTTTCCAGGTGAAGACTAAAACACTTTAACTAAACAGATTTGGTTCACAGATGTGATGTCTCCGAATTTCTTGCCAAAGACATCCTCATGATGACACAATCAACTGCAGCAAAACTTGTTATTACAGCATCATTTTGATAACTCCCAGCCAGTGCTTATCGAAGGCTGGTCACTGACAGCTAAACTTGAAACATCTTGTTAGATCATCACTGGATGAAATCATTCACATAATGGAATAGATGACACTGACTCACTTCCAATAGCTTGAGTTCTTGCACGCAGTTGTGAAGAAGCTCCAGTGCCCGCTGGGAAACCTCCCATGGCCTCTGCAGGAAGATTAACAACGTGCACTGACGAGAGAACAGGTAACTGCGCAGGTCCAGCAGCGTCGCCTCTTGGTTCTGAATGAGCTCCCTCTTCTCCATGTCTATTGGCTTCCGCAGAATTAAACCATTCCAGCTCCTCACTGGCTGGCAAAAAAACGTCAGCCAGTTTGCACCATCTAAGTAAACAAAGTTAATATCCAAGAATCAACTACTGCTTTCTAGGAAAGCATCTTCATCCTCCCTCCAGAGGCTGTGAGCTGCCTTCGTCCTTCCCAAGTTTATCACAGGGATAAATGACTTCATGTCCTAACTTCAAAAAGCAAAACAAAAAACCACCAGAACTTCCACAGTGAGGTAAGATAACTGAATTCCACAACGCTGTATTCCCACAGGCATTTTGTCTTAAATGTACGTTTCTTATCAGTATAGTGGCAATCAGTTTGTAATTTATTTCTTAGAAATTAAGCCTACCTGAAGTTCAAAACAAACAAGCTTTATCTGCTTAAGTATTTCTTACTCAGCCATCACGGATGGATGTGCCCTCACTTCCAGGTATTGCATTGGGTTCAGTCAGCACAAATCTATTTCACTGCAATTACTCCGGCACTATATTTTCACCAGATTCATAAAACACATCTGATTAAAGCTGTTATATAACAGCATGTGCTTTAGCTCATTAAAACAGTTTAAAGCTATTTGATACTTCTTGCACAGTAATTTTTCTTGAAAATGAAGTTAAATCTTCTGTAGTGCAGATTAAGCACCCACTTCTATTAAGTTTTGCAGTGATTACCAAACATCTCGTGTAATTTGAGGCAACAGCGAATGCACTTTTCCAGGAAGCTCTTTACTGAAAAACCTAGCAGTGAGCTGTAAAAACAGCAGCTGTATCTCAGCCAGATCAATACTTGTGTAATTTCATAGTTCAGGGCTCTGGTTGTAACAATCATCCCATTAGAGCAAAACACAGGTTTTCATTAAAAATTGCTTCTAAGCCTCAGAGAGGAGAAACAAAATTTGAGGTTGCACACAGCATAAAACAAGAGCACAAACTGCCTCAGTGTGACTGAGCCCAAAGCACAGGGCTGCTCAGCACAGTGAAGGAATTCATACGCTCAACATTTATTTCACATTTTCAGACACTTACCACCAGCCCCAAAGTTGACAACGTACTGAGAGAACAAGGCATCCAGTTCATCGTACTGCACCAGCGCATCCTCAAACTGCTGCAGCATCTCAAAGACAAAGGCCAGCTCTTCCTTTTGGCACACAAGCAACACAGGGAACACGTTACTGACATTATTCCTGTCTGGTATTACAGCCTGTCCCCATCCATCCACAGAGCTCCAGGAACTACTACTTCTACTGTTCATTTCACACCTATAGAAAAACCTGCCATTGGAGCAGATTTCCTCCTAACCCAGGGAGGTTCACAGAAGGAGATTAAGTCATACAGCTCTGCCAGTAAATTCTGATGTATATCCAGATCCTGATTCACTACAAGATACTGCTCATAGATCTATTAAAGGTTTGAATTTAAATAAATAAATAAATGCTGAACACTCATCTCCCATAATAGCACTAATGTTTTCCCCTCTGTTTACACCATGAAGGCACCAATGGCAGTGTATCATAAAAGGGTTTTTTGTACACAAACTAAGTAGAAATAGTCTCAAAACTAGATATATCCTATGCAAAAGATAGCACATGCAGTAAAGGAGATGTGAGGATGAGGTGGAGTGGAGAACAGCACTGTACAGGGACCAGAAAATTCCAAAGGAATCAGGACCTTTAATTTCATCAAACAAGAGGTCCTTGCTTTTCTCTGAACCAGCTAAAACAAAGTTATATTTAAAACTATTTTAAAAATGGAATTCAAAGCAGTCTCTATATGGATTACTTCAAAATAGACACTTTTCTAAACATCTTCTCCATACATACTGATAATAATCTGAACAAAGAAAACAGCAGCATTCATATTAAATACCAATTGCGAGCGTGAGTGTGTTTGAACAGGCACAGTAATGGGACATTCACCCCAAATTCAAGATCAACTACTAAAACACTTTTTAGATGCAATTCGTTTGCTTCAATTGAGGTTCATAAAACTTAGACAAGCCTGAAGAGATTCTGCTTTTTTAACAGCAGGAAACTGTATTAACTGTATTATAAGGTAACCCAAACCTACTGCAAACAGGATCCAAAAATGCTGCTTTTAAACCAGTCTCCATAATTCCTGCCTCAGCCCTCAAAGAATGATCAGAACATTAAAAGCACCAGAAATCCAACCACAACAAAAAAAAGCACCATTTTTAAAACTAGGACTCAAATACTTTCTTCAGTGTCAAGAGACTCTTACCTGGACCATGAAATACTCGCAGAAGCTCCACCCTGGCTCAGTCCTTTTCTCTCTCAGAGTTCTCATGTCATCTTCAAACTTGCCCAAGTTTTTGGTAAAGGACATGAGAAGCAATGTCCTGAGTTTGGTCAGGAAGGCATTCCAAGATTCCTGAGAACGGGAAGAGTCTTTCAAAGGGTCAGAAAGTACCACACATCTGTAAAGAGATTGATAAAATTGTATTTGAGGAGGAAAACACATCATTCATATATAAATGTCCAGCTGAATACTGTGCATACCTGACAAAATCAGAGTGAACAACATTTATTTTTTCATTCCACATTAATCAGAGGGAAAAAAACAAGGTTGAGGGTTATGTTTGTTTGTTTGGAGGCAGTTACGTTGGGGTTTTGGGTCGGGTTTTTTTTGGTTGGGGCTTGGTAGCTTTTTTAAAACTTTTTCATGTGACATAGTTTACAAGAAGAGTTAAGTGTTTTACCCAGAATGAGTAGTTCAAAGCTTTTTTTTTTTTTTTTTAAAGCAAATGATGGATACATTATTCTAAGTACTTAAGCATAAGTAATGCTGTAGCTATCCTAGAAAAGAAAAGTCTGCCTAGCAATACAAATCAGCAGAACAGCAAATATAGCTACTCCTGGTAAGGATTATACAAAATACAAATCAGGATCTATTAGATCACATAGAGTCAGCCTTTCCTAACTCACTTGAAATAATCATCCATACTAGATTCTTGCAGTATCTCAATTTGGTTTTACGCATCCTATGTGCTAAAACTTCCTCTGCTTTTCTCAGAAAATAAACAGATCCCATTAATTCACAAATAAATCAACTTTTTCAGAGCACCTTCTTTCCTCAGTTTTTCTCTCACAATTTATTAACATCCAAAAAACTAATGATATCTCTAAAGACAGGAAAATCTCTCATCCAAGTAAAACACTATTTCTGGTTAGAAAACCCTATTTTGTTGGCTGTAATGAAAGCAAAAACAGTTTCATATATTCATTACTATTTCCTTAGAATAAAAACATATGAAGAAACTGGCCTTATGTCAATTATCTCAGAGTGGAAAGGTGATTAAGTGAACAGCAGGAAGTACAATGGCAAAAAATAAGCCCTATTGGCTTCATGTTCCCTACTCACCTCACTCCTGTCACCTGTAACTCTGGTAACATTTCTGCAAGCACCTAAGCAAACAAAAAACCCTGAGGGTCTAAATACTAATTATCATCACACTGTTCCCCTTAAACCTCTCTAAGCCAGGAGGAGATACTTGAAATCCATTTGAAACACATTTCAAAGCCACCACGAACCCAAGAAGAACTGAAAAGAAACTTCTCCCTTTATTCTTCGTGCCAGCCTCCTTCAAAGCACAGATTTTACAGTGCCACCAGTCTGAATGCTGGACATCAAGGGAAGTCTTTGAATGAGCAAGGAATGCCTTGCATACAGAGCTGAGTTTATAAATCAGCACACTGGTCAAAAGATTAAAATGTTTGCAAGCCCAAGAATGCTCACCTGTCACTTTGCTTGTTACAGAAGTCATTCCTTATTTTATCTACTATAGAGGTTCGGGGAAGAATGTTGGTTTTGTTCTTTTTCTTGGCATCACTCTCAACCACCACAATCAGCCAGTCCACTGAGCTGTGAGCTTTGAGAACGTTCTGCCACTTGGTGATGTCATCCTTGACTGTGGTTTTGTACACTTCCGTGTCCTGGGATGAGAAGTGGTGAATCATCAAATCAAACAGACATTCTGAACAATTTCAAAAGGCAAGTTTTGTTCCAAAAGAAGGCAAACAGAAAGACAAATCAAATAGAATTAGTGACAGTAAGTTCACTCAGTGAAAGGAATCAAATGAGGTAAAGCATAGTAAAGTTCTGGTGTTTGAATTCAATTCATTTCCAGTATTTTGGTTAACAGTAAATACAGTATTTGGTACATTATCATTCTTTAAATGACTGAAATTAAGATTATTAAACACAATTTAAACTCTTTATTTTAAGCATTCTGGAGCTTTACAATAAAAACATGTTTGAAATTACAAAGCTGAACTGTTTTATTCTCAAACAGTAACAGAAGTGTGGTATTTGCACCTTCTGCACTGCTCAAATCTCAACCTGTTTAAAAGCTTTTTCATAAAAATAACTTTTAAAAAAAGCAGAAGCATTGTTTGGCAGTTTTTTGCTTCTGGGTTGGTGTTATACAGATAAATTCAGATAATTCTTAAGGCTGTTCTGGATTCTTTTTGACTGGTCACAGATCAGATGTCGCCTGTGTCCTTCAAGTGGATAATTAATTCACAACAGAGGCAAACCAAAAGGCAGTGAACTGGAGATAAACAGGATTAAGACATTTCAAATCTTGCCTAGTTAAATTGCTGACATCCACCAGTACCTGACACACACAGAAGATGGAACTGAAGAAAAAATGCATATCTTTAGATTTCAGTGCACCAACAGATCACAACTGAACTACCCTGGCCACATTTCTGTGCTAGGAAGAAAGTGCACTGTGCCACTGCAGTATCACTGTAAGATCCTGGGGGTTTTTGTGACAAAGTACTGAAAACAGGTTATTCAAATGCCTGTCCTCTCAGTGTCAAGTAACATTACACACAGATACTGCTTATGGCAAGAAGTGCTCGAGCTAAGTTTTGTTTCCAGCAATGTATCAGGTATGCATGCTTATGCAACCCAGACTTAATTGTTTTGACTTTCTGCTCGTGCTGTTATTTTCATTTGCTTTTCATGTTTATGTGAACAATTTAATTTTTAAATTTTTCCTAGTACTTACACAACATTCTGTCCAATAAATATGAAGAAAGGGAAAAGTCAAAAGGGCCTTATTCCCCTCTTTGGGTAGTAGCTCCTCTTTAAACTGAACAAAGTTGGATTCCAGGTGAATCATCTTCGGAGCACGGCCGTAAGACCTACAAAGTTTAAAAACTGAAATTAGTGGACAGAACAGAAAAATGAACATGTGTTGTGGGGAAGAGGAATAAACTGAAATACTCTGGCACTGGAAACTCACAAACTACACTTACTGCAGTTTGTACAAACAAATTGTATTGTTTGAAATGAGATACAGGCTCCTTTTTGAAGAACAGAAGCCAGAAGCTCTCCAGCTTTCAGTAAAAGATTTTCTGTATCTCTAGGACAAGCAGAAAATACCAAAGAAGAGAATTCCCCAAATATTTTTTCCAATCACAAAACACGGCCACACCGAACTTTCTGAAGGGAAGTACATCTAATTCCATGTGAGTTCTACCTACATTTTCATTGAGAAGAAAGCATATCACTTTCAGAACACAGCTGCCAAAGTACATCAAAGCACACCAAGACAAACCCACAAACCACAAAATCAAGAAAAGAAACACAGCATTACTATCATTTTTCTTTAGGCAAAGTTGAAGGGTTGAAAAGATCATCCTGAAGTGCACAACATTCACTTTGATTATCTAATTTCTCCAATTTCTTCGAGTCAGTTGCTCTGTTCAACTCAATTTATGGTAAGAGCTTCTCAGAACACAACAAATAAATATCTACCCAAGTCAAAAAACAGACACTGACACAGTATCACAGAATAAAATGTAAGTTTACCTCCTCCATTCCATGGGTTCTCTAGGAAGCTGCTGAGAAAGTGTAGGATACAAGGAAGTAAATAAATTCTGATCTCCAGCACCTAAAAGTGAAAGGCATTAATATATTAGCATGTGCAAATTATAGAGTATATATCAATATGCTATTCCACGAATGGTTTGCTGTTATTAAGAACATTTGCATTTGCCTGCTATGTGGAAATGGAGTCCAGCACTGAACTAGATTTTTTCAAATCACTCTCAAGACCTAATACAACCCTTTTAAGCAGGCACATAATACATACACTGTTACAAACTTCCTATTATGATTTTCCACAGAGCTACATAATCCATATACCAAAGAGAGTATCATAAAGCTGGTCCAACTCCAAAAACTAAACAAGCAGCTCCTTAGCTGGAGTCATTGGTTAAAAAAAAAAAAAAAGAAGTGTATTTAAAAATACTCCAGAATTTAGACTTCCCAAACCAGAAGACTGGGTAGAAAGAGGTTCCCATCCTTCTGTAGCTGGGCCTATGCTGAGAAAATCGGGTTTAGCACATGTTCTGTGCTTTACTGGGTATGATCCCTCCCTCCTCATTATTCTGGGGCTGTTGCTAATACAAAACACCTCCCTGACTACCACGCTGTTCTTGAGGACTTCAGAAACATGAGGTCTATTAACACAGTGCAGGTCTCAAACAACTGCATTAAATACAACACCACTGCAGGGAGCTACTTATGTACAAGTCAGAACAAAATGTAGTGTCTACCACATGAAAGAAATATATTACCAGTAACCTTTCGACAATAATTCTTAAATTCTGTTGTTTTCCTTTAGGTACAGGGAGGATATGATGAGGACAAGACATTAATTAAGATTTTAACAGCCATATAGGCAATTCTGCTATTTCCTGGTGGTTTTCCTTTTCACAATCATCTGCCACCAGAACAGGAAGATCTTCTTCTCACCTTCCTGTGGAACTGGAAGCTGCAGCTGAAGAAGTACATGACATCCTTTCTTCTCCCTCCCACCCCCAATCTCACCTCCAGGCACACAGCCAGGCATTGCTTCCACATTACTTTAGCATTCTTTAGTTTATCTTAGAAATCCTTTTCTAGTCCGCTCACCTTTCCCCAGTTTTCTCATCTATATTATTATTCTTACATATATTATTCTTACATACATATTTTACATATATCAATTTTCTCACATACAGTATTTTGATTACCAAGACAAGCACAATTCTATTGCCACACAATAAAAGTATATCAAAAAAATAAAGTTTAAAAGTCTGATTAAGTGCAAGAACAAGCAAAAGCAGCTCTTCTGATGTCTGACCACATTAGCTATTATGCAACAATGCAATTTCATAGAATAGCTAAAAAACAAAACAAAACCAATTAGTGCTTAGCCCTATTTCTCCAGAAATTATGATCTTTATGCTTGATCCTTCACCTTCATCCTGTCTGAATTAAGTGTACCTTACCAAATGCTGTTTAAGATTACAAACAAATTGCCAGAATGAATACTGAAACAAGCGTTAGTCATATTGCTAATGCTGTTTTATACCAAGTTACACCTCTTTGAGCCGAGCGGAGAACAGTCTATTGATTTGCAACTCATTACTGCCCACAGAGAGTGAAACATGGCTTAGTGACTTAGCAGCAGCACGATGACCACATCAAAATGAGAGGCTGTGAGCTTGAAGTCTGCTGGAGGGAACAAGCTGCATATTTTGTCTCTGGAGCATAACGAAGTACTTTTTCTCTACTGCACCTAAAAATTCAATGTAGGCCACAAAAAAATTCCAGAATTCAACATCTTAAGTAGAAAGGACTACTACTGAATACAGAGGAACTAAAAGATAATGTGTAAGCACCCTGCTATTCCAGACAGCCACATCACATTATCAGCTTAAAACAGATATATTCATTTTAAAACCAGTCAGCTTTTCCACCTGCATTGGTTTTGAGGGCATATCAAATACACATAAGAACGTGTTTTATGATCAAGGCAACACAGCCCTCTGGGATTAGAAAAAAAAGTGAGAACAGACCTTCAATGTAAAATACATTGGCTGTCTTTGAACACAGACCAAAGCTGCTGCTACGTATTTCCAACAGCCAAAGGGCTCCAACATTTCATGTTCTGCTCAACTGCACCCTGTATCTACCATAATCAGCATGTTTGAGCTGATCAAGCCAAGAGCACTAAAAGTGAAGTTATCAGCAGGCAACACCAGCACAGCACTGACACGGGACTGACACTGAGACCAGTAAGTAGCAAGGAATTGTAAGGGCTGCCAGACAGGCAAGATGCACAATAAATTGTGAACTGGGAGCTACTGGGCTGCAGGGAGTGCTCACAGCAAGTACACAAGAGCACAACCTGCACAAATAACAGAACAGAAAGTCCCAAAAGATCACTATTTCTGGTGTTGAGCAAGATTCCTACGACTCCAGAGACCTCAGGCACGGCACAAGTCTCATTCTCTTCTCTATATATACCTCTGATGCCTTAGTAGTTGGTGTATCCATGATCTACTTTCTAAAATATTAAAAAAAAAAAAAAGGAAAAAAAGAAGATGGAAAATAAAGAAGAAATAAAGGAGAAAATACAAAGCACCTGAGGACAGGAGTTTTTGCTTGTATCTGACTGAATTCTATGAATTTAGAAGGAAACATTCCAAAACCCCAAGTAACCCTGGAATTCAAACTTAGAGCAAACCCAAAAAGTCTGCACAAAAGTGGGAATTGCTCCAAAGATTTTATTGTAGTAGTTTTTGTCTTTTTTTTTTTTTTTTGCAAGTTGGTGAGGAGGTTGTTTTGTTTGAGGTGTTTTGGAAAAAGGAAAAAAAAAAAAAAAAGATGATGACTCAACTGTATCACAGCAAATTCATTTCAGTGGATTGGTCTCAACACTAAGACCCAACCCAAACCATTCTGTGGCTGTCAGTACCATTCTGTGGCTGTCAGTAGTGGGGCCAGAGTGTGAATGATTATGAAACACACCCAAAAAGGACAAGGAAGGATGGGCATATATGGGAAGAAAAAGTAATTCTGGAATCCTATCGTAACTAAAATCAAGAAGCCTTCTAGAGAAGGGTTTTCATCTTTCAGAACCAACAGGGAAGTAAGACCTAAATATCCCATGGAGATGATAACTAGGGAGCAACATTAGAGTCCAATAACCTCTGGAGCACCTACTTCAGCTTTTAAACAGTGTTTGTCTGTATCAATCTACTCCCCATCTGGATATCAAATATAGAAAGAACACAGCAATTCTTTCAGTGATATCACACCAAGTACAAGGTGCTTCTGTACATTAAATGGTAACACACAACAGCTGAAAGCAGTAATGTTCAAGTGATATATGTTAAAAAGAAATACCCCAGGAGAAAGAGACGAATAAAGCACCTGTTTCCTTTCTTTCCACATGACAAAGTTCAAAAGGCAGGGCCTTTGGCACTTATCTAAACACTTCACCTGCTCTGGGCGGAGAATGGATTGAGAGCAGCCCTGAGGAGAAGGAACTGGGGGTGTTGGGTGAGGAGAAGCTCAACATGGCCAGGCCACGTGCACTGGCAGCCCAGAAAGCCAAACGTGTCCCAGGCTGCATCCAAAGCACGGTGGGCAGCAGGGGAGGGGGGATTCTGCCCCTCTGCCCCACTCAGGTGAGACCCCACCTGCAGAGCTCCCTCCAGCCCTGGGATCCCCAACATGAGGATGACATCAGCCAGCTGGAGTGGGACCAGAAGAGGGACACAAAGATGCTCAGGGTGCTGGGGCACCTCTGCTGTGGAGAGAGGCTGAGAGAGGGGGTTGTTCAGCCTGGAGAAGAGAGACCTTAGAGCCCCTTCCAGTACCTAAAGGGGCTCCAAGAGAGCTGGAGAGGGACTTTGTACGAGGGCCTGTAGTGACAGGACAAGGGGCAATGGCTTTAAGCTGAAAGAGGGTAGATTTAGACATCAGGAAGAAATTCTTCCCTGTGAGGGTGGTGAGGCCCTGGCCCAGGATGCCCAGAGAAGCTGTGGCTGCCCCATCCCTGAAAGTATCCAAGGTCAGGTTGGATGGGGCTTGAACCAACCTGGGCTAGTGGAAGGTGTCCCTGCCCATGGCAGGGGGTTGGAACTGGATGATCTTTAAAGCCTTTTCCAATCCAAACAATTCTGTAATTCTTTCCTCCTTGTCTCTCTTCCTGACATTTTGGTAGATCAAATCAGCGCAGCCTTCCTCCCTTCCCTCTTTCCCTATCTAGGACACTTGTCCTACTCTAAATTTGTACAGGAACAATGAAAACCAGAATGACCACCTAACCAGGACTTCCAAGGGGAACATGTACTCTTTGCAGCAGCTGTCTAATACCAAAGAACCATAAAATATTGACATTTTTTAGGTTCACGCCTGCCTAAAACCACCAAAATCCCCAATAATCTATTTTTTCACTAACAGTTTCCAAACTTCTTAGATGCTTAGAAGCTTTGTCACTATAGTATCTAAATATACCGCAGTGATTTTTTTTCCCTCTAGAGGAAATTATCCTAACCCACTAACTACACAGGCAGTGTAAAACAAAAACTCCTGAGGTCAGATGACTAAAGAAGACAAATATTTTCCTTTGATACCAGTGACAAGCCTAGTCAACTGAGATAAAAGGCTTTGAATACCTTTAAAAGAACGCAGGGCCAAGACTACGCTTCAGCGTAGTTTTGTTTGGGTTTTATCCCCAAGTATCACTCAGAGCTAACCCTTCTGACCCCACTTATTTTTCCACTAGTAAAAGGCTCTACTGTGAATCTTTTTTCTTAAATCACTAGCCTGTTAGAAGTGGATCGACCTGAAGTTTTGGAAGGCTGGTGAGGTTTTTATATTTACATCTTTTAAAGGTCCTCCTCTCTCCCAACTCAAATTCGTATTCAAAAGAGGTCTAAAAACCAAAACACAGCACAGCTAAATTGCTATATAAAAACCTTGGCTGATTCACTACAAGAAAATCTTTTCAGCAAAACTTTACTGCTGCACTTCTAAATCTGTAAAACAGGTTACACTAACAAGAACATGCCACTTCTTCTCATGACATATGTAATCAAATATTTAAGCACAGAATAATGTATCAACTACACAATAGTGATGACTTACAGTGCAGGGAGGAGTTCTGGTTGAGAACAGGGAAAATGCATTTATAGGATATAGCTGTTAAATGGTCTCACCAGCAGCAAATCATTCTGATCACCTGGGCTACATCCTGCTTCTTGCTGGCACATTTTTTATTACATCTATCTGCTAATAACAGAAGAACTTTTGAATCAAGCTCCTCTAGTCCCAGAACAATATTCTTAACTGCAAGGATTTATTTTCACCACAAAAAGATGCAAAATTCTTCCCTTTCCCTCCGCACCCCTTACTTTCATTAACCTGTCTGCTCCTGCTGTAGATAATTGCAAACATTTTCTGTTCTTGGGCCTACAAAGCTTTTCCTGATGGTTTTCCTCTTGCTGTACAACAGCACATTCTGAACATGGACCAGATAAAAGTAATGCACCCCATTCTCTGCAAAGGTTATATATAAAGTCCATTGTGCTGAGACAGACTATTGACAGTGAGAGCAAACATGCAAACACACAATACAAACAGACAGCAGACAATATAAACAGATACTACGAGCTGATAATGGAATATTCCACAACTGCATGAAGATAATTACAAGAGAACAGCTTGGTAGGAAAGCTCTGAAAAACCTATTAATTACTTCATTTAGCAGAACTGCCTTTAGTCTTCAGCCTCCTCTTCGTATGGATAGACAGAGCTAATAATTTAAGTGCAAATCAGCTACATATGGATGAGTTCTTTGGCTGATGTGTATGTGCAACAACATTATATTGAAGCTCCAAAGACTTTTCTCAAAGTTTCAAATACGATTCCTGAGAAGGAAACAACATTGTTTGGGTTTCCTAGGACAGCAACGTGCACTGGTTTAGTGATTTTGTAAAGTCAACATTGTACAGAAACCACTCAAGTTCAAGATGCTCGATGCAAACACTCAACTTGCCTCTGCAAATAAAACAAAAAAATTAATGATGCTAAAAATAATACTTCTACAGCAGTCAGAAAGCTAGAAAATGACTCAAAACACTTTGTAAGCTTACCAGGCCTGGCAATGCAGATAAATTGCTACAAACTTGAGTTGAGAGTTTGCAAAAGTAATTTGCCAGAGCGAGCAGAACCACAGCTGGACAGTGGAACTCCCCAGTGGCTTTGCAGTCTAGTAAAACTGACAGTGTAAAAAATATGGCTCAAATTAATTTGGAATTGAGTCATCATCAGTCCTACCTGACAAGAATGATTTAGTACTCAGGGGTGCTGCCATACTGAGAAAAGGGAAAAAGCATAAAGGAACAGCAATTTTCTGTGAATATACCACTTTTTCCACACTCAGAAAATATGGTTGTCTGTATGCCTAGAGAAAGAGTCTCCAGAAGTTTGTCATGCCTTGCTGAATTCTATGAATCTAAAAACTCTCTATTAAAACTACGAGGTGTTTCCAGTGATACGAACACAATATAAACAAGGCTAATTCACCTATGCACAGCTTCTGAGGGCAAAATAATCAAGTTACAGCACTAACGTGAAAAAAGTACTGACAAAAACGGCATTTGCAATTGGCATCAGATGTCCAAGACATGTGGATCCTGCCATTTTTTTTCCACAGGCCAAAGCCTGTACATAGAGTGCTGAATTCAGGGTTGTGCCAATACAGCAAATAACTACTGTTACAGGACAGACTAACTCATAGATTTGAAAGCATAACTCTTTACCAAAGAAACATTCCTTTCAGACTTCTGTCAAATTTATTTCAAGCAGGTAAAAACATCTGTTTACAAAACAACTGTGGTATGCCCAGTGTTCAAAAGAAGTTTAACTACGAACAAAACTCCCTCTTCAGCTCTCTCAAGAACAAACCCTAAGAGTTAACAGGAATATTTCACGATGCAAAAGTTTACCTGACAGAGATTAATCTAAATTTTGTAGCAAAAGGGAATACTGATGTTCTGAGAAGCACCCTCACTTAACCTTCACTCTTCATATAATCAGAACCCAGCCATGCCCTCAAAGGTCTGTTTTTCCCCCATGTGCACCTCCTGGCTGTGACACTATCTCAGAAAACTCCAACTGCCTGAAACTGGAACCACAGACAAAAACCACTGTGTTTGTTGAGCAGTTTCTAATATCATGGCTTTGAACGTGTTTTGCAACAAACCCATACCAAGTCAATCCTTTCCCTGGAAATCCAAGCCTCACCTCTCCAAAAATCTCTGGCAATATAATGCTTAGAGGAGCTCTCCTTCAAGTAAGTCATTATTGTTGAATGCACTTATTTGAAATACTCCAGTCTCTAAGTACTCCACTTCTCTGAACAGAGAAAAAAGGAAACTAAAGCAGTTACAGTAAAATGCATTCCCCGTTGAAATCAAACGGTTTGGGTTTAAAATGTAGCAAGCCACCCTTACTACATTCACTAGAGAGGTAATCTCTGAGCACTTTTGCTGAATCAACCTTAATTCCTGAATTCGGCTGTCTCAGACCAAGCCACTCTAGGCCACACCAATAAAGATACTACTGTTGTGCTTGTCCAGAGCACTAGAAATGACTCCCTCAGTCCAGGAGTGAGGCGTACAAATGACACATAACGCTCACCTCTTATCTCATTTGTAAGTCTGCTCCTGCCATACTGGATGGGGATAAGCCCAAAACCTTTTACAGCCATAATGTATGCTCACTCGCCACACAAAATTAATATTGTTTTCAACATCGGGCAACTGGGCTTGATTGAAATCTGGTTAAATTTCATGTTTGGAATTTTGAAAATTTCCTTGTACAAAGAGACCAGAGTTCTTTTCAGCACCTATCTATTAACAAAAAACCCAAGCCTGAGGTAAAACTGTGTGTACTTCAACAGACTAAAATGTTACTTATTCAAATCACACAGGAACAGCGAAGACTGACCTGCACCACCGAGTCCCCCTGCCACACACATGGAGACTCTCCAATTCTGAATACACATAAAGCCAGAAAATCTAAAAAGCAAGCTCCCACAGCCTGAACAGTAGAATAACAACAGCAAACTACATCCTCCAGATGTTTCTGATATGTACATTTTTTTGACTTTAAATCTGAAGTGAAATGGATTTCAAAATTCTTGAAATAGGTGAGTAGAGAAGAGTCAGTACAGATCCTGTTCAGTTTATGAACTGCATTCAAAAAAAGGAAAAAAGTTTAAGACAGAAAAAAGCACATTTATAAAAGAGTCTGGAGAAAATACATACACACAGAGTTCCACAGTTATACAGCTACAAGGTTACAGCTGGATACTTTTTCTAAGTAAGGTCTAAGACTTTAATCACCAATAAATGCTTACTCCTTAATAAGACAACACACAACTGTGAAACAAGTTTCTGTTTCACAGGCACATAAAGCATTCCCAGTGTTCTAGTGATAAAGCGCAAATATGTATTTTGTTACATCATCGGTAGAGATACTTCTGACTAAGACCAGCCACCGGCTACCTTTTGTTAAAAAAGGAAAAGCAGAATTCTCTGTGCTGATCTCACTCACCTTACCTTTTCATTAACAGCATTATGGATGTAGTTAGAATAGAAAAGACTATTCCAGTTGGATAGGATCATCTGGTCCAACTGCCTGACCACTTCAGGGCTGACCAAAAGTTACAGCATGTTAAGGGCACTGTCCAAATATCTCTTGGACACTGACAGACTTGGGACAGACTTAGACACCTCTCTAGGGAGCCTCTTCCAGTGTTTGACCCCCCTCCGGTTAAAGAAATGCCTCCTAATGCCCAGCCCAGTCCACGTGCTCGTTTTAAATGAACTTTGAGTGCACCCCTCTATACCTGTAAGAGCGGGGGGCTCACGTTTTACATCAGGACCAGCTGCCTGCCTCTGATACCTGAAAAAACTAATTCATCGCTGGAAGGAACCACGAGATGCTGTTTGCTAACTAAACTGTCTCAGAGATGGAACCAAAGCACAACAGCTAAAGATTAAATTGTAATGTCAGTGGGAATGCATCAGTGGGATCGCCGCAGAGGATGCCTCCTCGCAACTTCTCTTCGCACCAGCAAAGCCACACAAAGCTCGCTGGCAAGAAGTTTGGGGTTCACGATTTATTATCATATTTTACCCTCTTCCCCTAAACACCTCCGAGGACGACATTCGGCTTATTATTTACTACAGAAACAACCCCAAGTTTGCCCACTGCCATTAGAAAGAGGGGGAAGCAGTGAAGAGGCAAACCCCGCCATCAGATCCCCTTT
>VZTA01029718.1:0-58750 GCA_013398855.1 Mohoua ochrocephala
TTCAGGTACTGGGAGGCTGCAACCAGATCACCCCAAAGCGCTCCGTTTTCCAGGTTCAGCAATCCCAGTTCTCTCAGCCCTTCCTCATACCAGAGGTGCTCCACCCCTCTGATCACCCTGGTGGCCTCCTCTGGCCTGGCTCCAACAGGTCCCTGTCCTTCCTGTGTGGGACTCCAGAGCTGGATGCAGCACTGCAGGTGGGGTCTCAGCAGAGCGGGGCAGAGGGGCAGAATCTCCTCCCTGCCCTGCTTTGCATCCCATGGGGCTTTGGATGCAGCCCAGCACATGGGGGTTTCTGGGCAGCCAACACACATTTCCTGTTTCCTGCACTACAAAGTCTCTCATCCACCTCTCCCCTTCACCCTGCATCTCCCCCTACCCCTGCCAAGCAGAGGATGTGATGGTTTCTTCTAATTCAATCCATTTGAGGAAGTCTTAAGAACATGGTGGTATCTGTTCCACCTCCAGATCAGGATCATCACAGAGCTGAGTGATTAGCATGAAAACAGCAGCTGTTTGTGGTTTTCAGCATAATTAACAAGATTTCAGAATTCAGAAATCCCAACCATAGTAGTAAAAATGGTTATTATTTTTTAAAAACACAACAGCTAGGTCTGCAGTGAGTGGATAATGTAATCAGCTGGTCCTACTCTAGCTTAAAAGTATGATACAATCCCATGAAAATTTTCATCTAAAATACTAATGCTACAAAAAAACCCCATCAGCCAGCAGAGCCACCCCATAAATCAAGCTCCATTCAAAACTGCTTGGTTAAGCCACCTTCAAGGACAACCTCTCCACCATTCCTCTCTTTATTATCGTGGACAAAGGATTGAAATAGCAACACTTTTTATGTAACCACACTTCAGAATCACATCAGACTTGTGTTCTTTTTCCCAATTACGGCATTACAAATTATTAATGATGTAAAATGTCTGATGGATTATATGATTCAACAATCCACTTTACAAAGTATTAAAATGAGTAAGAAAACTTATGGTAAAGTTTAATTCTTTAAATGTATTTTACTGTGAAATGTTACACAAATTATCCTGTATGATTCTCCTGTATGAGAAGTTTGGAGTTTCACTCTCGTGGCAGGTTGCCAGCTGCATGGTGGATATATTTTGAAGAGTTAAAACTGATTTGAGGTGCCTCCATGCTAAGGCACATGTGAACTATTTATTTGAAAAAGATATGATTTTCAGATCTTTGAACGTAAAGAATCAGACTCAGAATATATTTCAACTTCAGCCTCAAAATTATTCTGCTGGTTTGAAAAGAGGTAAAGAAAAGGCAAAATCAACCTATCATGCATTTAAAATACAACTTTTCACAGGAACAAATGAAGTGGCACCAGATTTTTCCAAAGACTCTGAGGACAAAAAGAGAAAAAGAAAATATTAACATGTAAAAACCCATCTTTTTTCCCCAAGAACATGCTAGGGGAGAATCAAACATTACAAATAGATAAAATATAAATCCTAGTAAAGGCAAATGAATTCAGTGGGTTATTTATTTTAGCTAGAGTGGTTTGGGTTTGAAACTACCGTGTTAGACAAAATTCCATACTTTCTAGCCATCCTCAAAACAACGAAAAGTCAACTTTCCCCTCTGCCTTGTACTGCACAGACGTAGTCCTTTCCATCAAACAGTGTGTTATGAAATTAGAACAAACATTCATTTTCAAAGCAAAGAACACGACCCCTGGGGAAAAGCCATGCATATCCTGACAGTATTTGAGCAATCAGTATTAAATTAACTGCACGCATCACAAATTAATATTTTGACCTCCTACTGATGTGAGAAGCTCAAGTATAAAAGAGGAAGTCAATCTGCATTCACTCTCCTCCAAACATCTGACACAATTATTCTTAAGAAATTGTCTAAATCCTGTCATACCATTCATACAGACAGAATTTGTCACTGACACTGTTGTTGACTAGACCTGAGGAAATACCTCACTGATAGACACCCCGCATTCAACACAATCTGAACTCATTGAAGCAAGAGTCTACAATCTAAGGTAATTATTTAAGAGGAACCATTTCCAAATGTTCCTGCCATTTTAAACAAAAACATTCATGCACATATAATCTGATAAACTACTCTTTCCACATTATATGCTTGGGAAATGCCAATCCAAATGACCTGGATATTTGTGTATCAGTTCTAATGGCCACATCATCCCTGGCAGCTCCTCTTGAACCTGCTGTTTCCAAAGGCACCATGGACATATGACTGACCTGATGCCAGAATGACTTTTGCTTTTATATTTCCTTCATATATATATATATATTCTAGCTCTATTGTTGTGTAGTTCTACAGTTCCTAGCTAGCTCCAGTACTTTTCCCTACCCTGACAGTCAGAAAGACAAAACTCATTCCAGGAGGCTCCAAGCTGGGGCTCCAAGGCCCCTGTCCCATCTTGGTTTTTCCTGGGAGCCAAGGTTGACACCAGCTCTCCAAGACACATTTTCATAAACAAAGTTTAGCTCCTATCTGATGGGGGGAGGATTTAGGAAAGGGTTGAACCGGGGCGGAATTACCTCGCCGCTTATGTCTCTAACTGGGGATTTTTGTCAGTTATGCTAATTTGCTAAACTTGTAAAACTGTATTCACCCCATGCCCAGAGGGGCATTTTGGGCATTTTTTCCGTATGAATCCATATCATATTTCCCTGGAAGCCTCCAATAATGACCAGCCTTTATATTATCTCCTATACTAATATTATCTCAAAAGTGCGTTGTTTTATTTCTAGGCCCTCACAATTGCACAGACAAGGACTATGCACCACAGAGTAGAAAGTGAGCAGACTGTCAGAATAGAGCTCACCTTTTATAAATACTTAAGGTCACAGTTTATTCAGACATGACACAGAAAAGTCTAAACCATTCACATCTTAATTCCATTGTAAAGTGATGCCTTTTCCCTGGTTCTAGAATTAAGAGTCAGACATGGTTAAGGGATAAAAGGGTTTTTTCTTTGGTATTTAATAAAGATCTTTATGATGCAACAGTTTCTCAAGGTGGAATACACTGAAATGCACACATACAGTATATCGCGTATACAATTTTATAAACTTTTCAAATTAGCACATCTGACAAAGATTCTCCAATGAGAGGCTCAAATGAATGGCATGACATCTCGCCATTTTAAAGTATTCCACCCCCGATGGGCTTAATCTTAGTTTACAGAATATGTTCTAGGGAGAACCTTGGTTTCTCAAGACAGCTTAAGGCTTTCCGGCCTCCAGCTGTGAGGCCTTTAGGATGTTTGGTCTTCTGGCTTAGCAGAATACCAGGACTATGTTAAGATATCAGGCTTAAAGAATTACAAGTATGTATGCTAAGAATACTGCGAATATATAAAGATATATAAAAAGAAAAGGCAAAAAATCATCATGATATCAAAGGGATTCCTTGATTTTGAGTAAGAGTGTCATTCATCTTTAACATATCAATCTGGGAACACAATTAAATTCCAATATGCTAAAGTGTTGACACAACAGCCGCTGCAAAGATTTATCCAGCACTTTATATCATATGAATTTTTTTTCATATATATATATATATACACACACACACACACACACATATACATATATATATATATATACACCCCCACACACAGTTCAGAAGAGTGGCATTTAGTTTTCTGATGCCAGAAGTTGAGACTTCCAGGAACAGAAATTATATTAAAAATTATATTAATGAAATTTACATTAATGCCTCTATCTGCCATCGGATAGATAGTGCATAGGAAGAGCTGACTATTGCCTGCAGAGCCCATAGCACTGTCTGTCTGCTACCAGGCACATGACAGTTATGCAAGGTTCCCTTTTGAGTTCACAGAACAAGAGATTTCTCTGAAATCAGACCCAATCTCACGCTCTGGAAGGCAACCAGGTCATGTAGCTCTGTTCAGAAATGTATCAAGCTTAAAATCAATTACGCTGTTTGCCCCAATACTTTAATGGAAAGGCAGTTTCAGCACATAACTTTGAATTATTTAGAAACTCCAAGACAATGAGCCACAAGAAACAAGGAAAACATGAGATTCATCCTTGTGATAGAAGTCATGATAAAGACAGCTAACAGTACAAACTCATGTTCTTTCTCTCAGGCACACACCTGTACTACCAGCACTCCTTGAATAAATGGCGTTCATCAGATAACAGAAACAAAAATATTTTGGAGAGCTGAATGGAAAAGAATAGTCACACGACTTCAGGAAGACACTAATTAGTTAAAAAAATCCCACACAAACCACAGTGTGCTATCGACTTTCTGAATAATTATTTTATGTTTGACACATGACAGTGGAATACATATCAAAACTGGCAGAATCATTCTGATTCAAGAAGAATTTCCTCAAAAATAATTTTCCCTGGGTAAGGGTTTCAGGATCTGGTCTCATTTAAGCGCCTTTGTAAAACACCAAACTCTGTTTACACGTGCTTGTAAATGTATGCCACTAATAGAAGCAATTATTCATTAAAATATTGATGAGAAGGGGAAGAAATCACAAGCAGGTCTGAAGGCGAGTTTCAACATTAGCAAAGGGTTCAGTGGAGTTACTGGTCCCATCCCTTCCTCCCACCACAGCTGGGGCACAGCACACTCTCCCACTGGCGGAGAGCAGCAGAGTCACTGGGCAGCTCTGCTGGAAATGTCAGATCAAACACTAATCCATCAAAGGGGGAAAGAAATCCCACTACTTCCTTCTTCATTTTCAAAACCATTTGTCCCCAAACTTGCTTCATAGCACAGTTACGTCGGCACAACAGAGGAGCCAAATGGGGCACAAGCAAGAAACAGAGGAAGGAAGCCCTTTAGCTGATGCTGCAGCCAGGCAAAGCCACAGGCTCACTGTGTGGGCACTGTGATCATGATATAAATGAAATGCAGTTTCCTCGGCTGTTGACCTCTTATCCATGCCCAGCATCGTGTTTCTTAAAGACATTCATGGTGTGCTACTATCCGGGCCTGATCTTTAGATAATGTAAATCCACTGAAATCAGAATCCTCTGTTGCTTCACATCATGTCATCAATACTTTCACCAGCCTGAAGTAAAGTGCCTCAGAATACATGCACATCATCAGGAGCCCTAACATATTGAGCAATAGGTCCATTATGTTTATTTCATCATGCCTAAATTTATTTCAGACCGCTTCATTTTCTCCAGAAAATAGTTTTCTTCTGTGCTTGGAAGGTAAATTTAAATATATTAAAAGCTTTGCCTTCGGCAAAGATGCTTTCAGAACAGGGATACTCATCATTCAAATAAATGATAATGTTTTTTTCCATCAACCTGTTCATTTATCCATGCCACTATTTTTATTGATGCATTTCTCCTTCTAAGCAAGATAGAAAGTTGAGTAGAAATCTGCATTATAATTAACGTTTTTATATGACCGTGCTCTGATTAAAACTAAATGGCAACAGAGAAATTTCCATTGATCACTCAAAACTAAGGTGTAATTGCTCTGCAGTGATTAGGAAAGGCTTTACATTTGGGTTTCTTTAACAACAGTTACATCTACTGAATAAAAGAAGGTTTCATTCCGGAAAGGCTATTCCTTTTTAAATATTTTAATCTGATAAGAACTTACAAACCTAGCATGGTACTGTGTGACATTCACTGCCTTGAATACATTGCCTCTTTTGTTTTGTTCTGTTTTGTTTTGTTGTATGAGAAATATTTGTAATTCCCCATCATGTCCCAGTAGAAGATTTGTACCTCATGTCCTGACCCTTGATGTATGACAGAGGGATTCCTATTAATCCAGCTGGGCAAAGCAGTCCCAACAGCACTTGACCTTCTCAGCTATATGCACTCAGTTAAAAGTGTAACTCACCAGTAGGAATGATGGATATGCACTACAGTGGTTCAGAGAAGTGCTAGTTACCAATGCAATTACTTATCATCCAAAGGAATTTAACTCTGAGGAGCAAAGGTAATCCATTAAGGCTGTCTTTCCTACAGCAATGCCATCCATCCTAGATTTTATCTTCAGAGCAGGCTTGCTGCAATACACAGTTTACATCAAGGCTTATGCTGGCCAAATCCAGAGTAAATCCTAAGAGTTCTGACTTTCTGAGCTATGCTGAGAATCTAGAACAAGGATGCAAGAAATATGACTGTGCTTTGGACCATGTTCCTTTAAGAAGTGATTGCTGTACCTCTTAAGATTACAGCACTAATGTGATCCACTAGGACATCCAAGCCTTTGAGCATGAACATTCTCAGTACCATACAATATTACTTGATTGTTTTGTATTTGAAATGCCAGTTTCTGACAGGGTATTTATGAAGTATTACCATCGATCTATTTTATTATTTGCTCTAGTGGGTGTTCGAAACATAAGAATAACGATGAGTACATCCATATTAATATATTAGTTTGGGTCAGGAGTGTACTTTTGGAAGGAACCATCTGATCATCCCAGCTTCTAACATTTCTGTTTGCATTGTGGCATCATCTTTGAGCACACAAACTGTGTAACTTTCAGATGACACTGTACCAGAAGCTCATTTATGCCAAATGAAGGACATTCAGTCCACAGGGTCATACTAAACCAAATGTAAATTAAAATCCCTGAAATCAGTATAGAATTATGTCAGATCCTTACCACCACCTGCATCCTCTATAGATCTGCTCCTTTTTCACTGTGGTAAAATGTGCTGAGGCAGTGGTGTAACTAATCTAATTTCCCTTCACTTTTGCTACTTCAGTGAAGGAGTAAAGTTGGCAGAGTAATGACGTTTTGTTAACACAAAATGAACTCTTAGTCTCTAGTCAACCTTTGAATTCTTGTTCATCAATTTGTTATACAGCCTTCAATCTAGACAGAGTAAGTTAATATCATCGGCATCTTTTAGGCCATATTTGAAGCTGCTGCATGAAACAAAGCAAACAAGAAAGGCTTTGAGAGACATCCTTTTTTTGTCTTCAGCCATCATAAACAAAAAATTGAAATTCACTGATCTTTGCTCTCATACACATCCCATGCTGTACCTATCTCAAAACTTTCATCAAGCTGTACAGGAAATCATTTCACATGATTAAAAAATCCAGATGAGCTAGCACGACAACAGCTGCACTGAGATAAATTGTCAATATTGTTCATATCTAGATTTTCTAAGAAGTAAAATGCGTTTGTTTGCAGAGACTTATGACTAAAACCTTTAAGAATTATGTGAATTATGTATGAATAGGAACATGTGAATGACAGCACAAGAAGAAATGTCACAAATAAGGAACAAAGAAAGAACAGGTGTCGGATGGTGCGAAAATCACTAGGCCATCATACATTACGGCACATCTCTACCTACAACTTCAAGATGCTCAGAGCAGGAAAACAAAAGGCAGACTACAGCCAGAGAGGGAAACAATGCCTTTGAGCAGATCAGCAGAATTCCCTAACGGAGGGGCAGGTGGAAAGGGAAAAAGATAAAAATAGCCATCAGCTACCTGGAGGCATGAGAGGCTCATGCGAAGAACAGGCACATGATTGCTAAATGAAAACAGTGTGGCAGGTATGGGACAGACCCTTCCTGGTCAGTGACCCTTTTTCTCTGTGCTGTCACGAGTAATCCTACCCAGACTCCCCACACAAACATTGTGTTACTTGTAAGGACGAAGAAAGGAGCATAGGCATGAGTCAATAACCCCAGTTCTGTTTAAAATAAACAGATGTAAACCTTTCCTTCTGGTGCAGCCTGCAATGAGATTTGTTGCACTACCTGTAATGTTTCTTTGCCTCTTAAACACCCACAGCTGTTGGAAATGGATTGTATATTGTGTAGAAGCAAATATTTGACGAAAGTCGTCAATTAACATTTCTCTGCCTTGCTACCATTTATGATTATTTTGTACACAGTTGAAAATTCAGAAAGTGACAATATATTTTTCTTTGAGTCTGTAAGTAAACACAATCAAAAGCTTACATTTCCATCAGAAAACTATTTCCAAGACAGTCACACTTTTAATGATCTTTGTCTGACAGTGCAAACTCCTGTCCTTCTCTACGAGAAGCAGTCATGTTCACAGAGCAAACCATAAAGCTCCCTTGAGTTAAACTGCATATAAAAGCACTATAAGCAATCAAATAAAAGTGCCTGCATTTGTATTTCCTAAATTTAATGATATCACAGGACATTTTCATGGACAGTCTTTTTTTTTTTTTTTTTTTTGGACAATTCTTCAATTTCAGTATTAAAGAGACATCAAGTGCCATTAAAAGTTTTAAAGCTTTTCTTTTTAAAGTGAAGAGGCATGCAAACAAACTCTTCCCATTATTCATCACTCTTGTGTTGCTAAATTGAAAATAACTTGAAAGTGATATATTTGACAGAAGAATATAGGTTAAAGATGAAACTGAGGTAATGTATCTGAAATGAGAAGAAAGAAATCTTTGTTCTGATTTAACTCCAGCTGGCAGTTAAGTACCCACACAGCAGCTCACACTCACACCCCTCCCTTCCCTTGTTGGATGGGACAAAAAAAAAGATAAGAAAGGTTTAATGTTGGAAACAAATTAAAATTATAATAATGATGATAAGACTACTACTAATAATAATAGTATTAAAAAAGGAGAGGGGGATAGAGAGAAAGAGAAAACCCAAGAAAGACAAGTGATGCACAATACAGTTTCTCACCACCTGCTGACCATGCCCAGTCCGTCCCCCAGCAGGGACTGGCTCCTCCTGGCCAACTGTCCCCATTTTTATATTGGGTGTGACATTCTATGGCATGGAATACCCCTTGGGCCAGTTCAGATCAGCTGTGCTCCCTCCCAGCTTCTTGTGCACCTGCCCACTGGCAGACCACGAAGTCCTTGACTTAGGGTAAAAAACTTCTTAGCAACAGCCAAAACATCTCTGTATTATCAACATCATTCTCATACTGAATCCTAAAGAAAGCACTGCTCACCTACCAAGAAGAAAATCAGCTCTATCTCAGCCAAAATCAGGACACTGGTGTTTTTTTTGAAAAATCCAAATCATTCTTTTATGCTTTTAAGGTTTATCTGAACTGCCATCAAAAAGCATTCTGTTATGTTCAAACCAAAAAAATATTCACGGCAATCAAAAATAAGTGAAGGTATGCCATTTCAGTTTAAAACCACCACTGGCACACATCTGAAAATTTAGCAATCTACAGCAATGTATTATTTCCCTGAAGGGGGAATAAAAAAATGAAGGGGGAAAAAAATCCAAAACAAAAATCAAAACAAAAAAAACCACCAACCAACCTTTCCAGTGTTTGACATGTTTAGAAATAATTGTAAAGGTTTATCCAGCCCATTAAAACAGGCCAAGTATTGTTCATTATTTCAGTTCAGATAAAATAACAAATACACAAAGTAAAGAAATTTATCTGCTTTCCATTCAAAATTATGCAGGTCCGAGAGCAATGAGCTGATTGGCACTTCAGTGAAAAGGCTTCATGCTGATTGTCATGCAAAAAGGCTGCTGGAAGACTTTTGTCAGAGACAGCTATAAAATGCCAAACAAAGATTAACAATCATGGCAAAATATTACAGTTCCCAAAAGTCACAGACATTGCGACTTCTTTGACAAATGGGACTTAATTCAGTTTTAAATGACACTGAAGCACTGAAAACTTTGAAGCTTTGATTGCATCTTAATGTAGAAACAGAGCAGAGAGTTCTTTTATCTTATTGTAATGAACTTCAATTTAATAATTCATAATTTTTAATATTTTAATAGATTTCATGCTTTAGAGCCTACCCAAGCAAATCGTAAAACCACAGGGTATAGAAGCATCCTCACTACAACACAACAGCAAAAAAAGATTTCACAGTTTCCTTAGCAATGAAGGCTTGCCTCAGTAAAAATTTATGTATCCTTTAGCCTCACACATTAGGGAATTTGTATCAAGTAGCTATTCATTACATACTCAGAGACTCTGTACCAGGGTAGCTTTGTATTCTTCTCTCTGGAGTTTCTAAATGCTTAAAACTACATAAAATGTAAAACTTTGTCAGTGAACAACGAGTAATAAAAAAGCCTTGGTTAAAAAAATCTAGGCAGTAACAAGAAAATTAACCACAGTAGGGAAATCCAGTGTATTAAATAGTTAATTAATTAAATAAAATGTACAGCTCTAATTTATTTAGGAGAAAATATTTTGGTAAAAATGTACAGAGTCATTGAAGTTAGCATAGTTGCTTACACGGGATTGCAAGATAGATTGCCAAGTACAGGCTTTCCAGTGATGACATAAAGCAGGTGTGTCCCTACACGTGTCCAGAAGTATAACCTAGTCAAAGACATGGTGATTTTATTTTCAAGATCTCCTGTCTGCACGGTGACAGAGGTCCAAAGTTTACAGCCAGACCAACACTTTCAGCTTCAGGTTTTTACACCAGCACAAGCTCCAGCAGTTCACCACTTCTGTTACATGAGTGGTAACTGCTGGCAGATCTGCACTCAGGTGATTCAACAAGATCATCCTACCTATCTAGGCTCACCTGGAAAACTTCTTATAAAATGATACCGATTACAGAGCATTCTCTGGAGATGCAGAGAAAGTCACAGAAAGTTTTTATGTGTTCGACACCCTAATGACAAAGCTACAGGCGGTTCTGGATTTTCAAAGTGTTTCAGTTCTATCCTAATTAAGGACTTTGCAGCTGTTCTCTAAGAATTTTTCTGTGATCTCTCACTTTCTTTTTTCACTCAGTCTTCTTCTGTACAAAACAGGATCTCTGGGAGACATTCATCAAAAAGTCCCTTTTGGTATTTCTGTTCTTATTTGTAGCAGGAACTTCACAGCCAACTTGCTCCTGAGTGAATGAATAAAGTTGAAAGAAATAAAGTACAAAGTGAAGAAGGGAAAAAGCACTGGTTATCAAATAAAACAAAGAGTTGTAGCAGACAAAGTTTAACTCATTTAATTTTTACTAAGGTACTAGAGTCTAACAAACCAAGAACTTTCTGGTTTTCCTTGTTTGGTGTTTTTCACACATAAAATATGTGATTCTATTCACTATTAGTCTTTTTAAGTGGGTTTTAGAATTTATTCTGATAAGGCATTACAAAAAAAAACATGTAAAGCATTCAGGCTTTACTAAGAAGACGATGTGTTTATGTAACTGTCAAGAACATACGCCAGTAGACATCAAAAATATTCTAATATCTGTACCTTGGCAAAACTAAAATCTGTTGTTCTTCTGTTTTGTCAGAGGAAGTATTTGGAAAACAGGTCTGCTCAGTCTTAGACATCAAATAGCACTTTTTCTTGTGAACATTTCCAAAAAGTTTAGTAAAATTATTTCACTTACTCAAATCCAATAATAAGGCAGAACAGGGTGGAAGGATGGTCAGCACCATGAGATCATGCATTAAGCACATATTACAGCAGTTTGCCTCCCATAAATCTCTAGGTATACAGGAACAAAGTGAAGAACCTGAAGAAATAAAGTCTACTGATAAAGGAATATTTTAGGCTTGATTTGAAGTTTTCTGAATCTCTGGAGTTTATTTTTAAGTTTCGATAGAGTAATGGTGGCAATAAAATTTTTTTTGGAAGATAGATTTATGGAGAGGTTCTAGGACATAACTGCCATTAGGTAATAAATGACTGTTTTTCAACTCAGAAGATCTCTTACAGTCCTCTTTCCTAGATCTTTGACTACACTTTATGTATCAAAATAACTATTAACTTCTTTCTTTTCTTTCCTACAATGAAAACACGGAAGAAGCAACATCCAAAAGCCTATTTACAGTCTAAAGAAAGGAAAAGTTCTATCAATAAACTTGAATGTAAAGGTTTCCATTTCCAGTAGAAGTGCTACTTATTGCAGGAGTTTTGACTACTTGTTATATGGACAGTATTTTCTTTTGCAGTCATGCCATTCACAGAATTCCTACAGCACCAATGCAGCAGGGATACAAGAACTGTAAATACAATTTGGGTACCAACATTCAGCTCAAGTCAGAAATAAGCAGAAGGGCAGTACTTCACATCTGCACAGCTGCAACTATACTGCAGAAAAAGAAGCACATATGAAGGCCCTGTCCCAGGTTACCCCTTTAGCAAATCTGTACCTGACTGTGGCCTACAAACTGAGAGAGGAGGTCTAAGTGCTTAAGTTTCAAAGCAGCCTCCAAGTATAGAGGTTTTATTAATATCCATCTTACTAAACATGCAGGAAAGCACATCATTAAGCAAGTACTTCAATAAGCACTATCAACAAAGACTAGTTTTCCACTGGATTTCTGTTCAATTTTGAAAGAAACACAGGAAGACCTTAGTGCGAATTCACACACTAAAAAACATCAAAGAAGTAACACAAGAGATGTTTTGAGTGCCATAAAAGCTTCACATGCATTTATAATCTCTCCTATTCCAAAATGCTGTTTACAGTGCAGTGATTTTTTTCAGTGGCTCATAACTTGCATCTGTCCATTTCCATGACATTCCGTAAGTTCTTGAAATTTTTGCTGCTGTCTTTTCATTAGAAAATAATAAAAAAGTTCAGTTCAAAGAGGAAAGGGAAGAAGGGAAGAGAGAAAGAACTCACAGACTCAGTACAACCATATGGACTGTCCATTATTTTTCAAGGAAGATTTTCTCAAGAGCCAATCCATCTGAATTTTAAAAAAGGAAAAAAAAAGAAAAAAAGATAAAACCAGAAAATTATTTCAAATTATGTAGCCCAGGATATGTATATTGCAGCTACAAATAGTTTTACAGTTTTTACATCTTCTATGTCTTCAGTGTAGGAGGGATAAAGATTTGACACTGTATGACCTTAGAACACACTCCTGTTTCACCTGGTCTCATTGACCACATAACTTTGGCATGGCAGTCATTACCCAGCAACTCTCAAGGTTCTCATCAGGGTGTTCTCACTGATCAAAATCCCTTGGGACTCCAGGTTAGTCATCCAAGGACACTTTGGAGAAAGAGTAAAAATGAAGGGCAAGATTTTTAATGTAAGAGTGAAGTGATAGTTAAAACAGTAGGACATTCTTCTGAAGTTTTACTATATCAAGAATAAGAACAAGCATTTCTGCCTGACTTCAGGCTGCTTCAATCCTTCCTCCTTTGTACCAAGGATCACCTCCTTCAGCAAGCATAGCCATATCTAAAACAGTGCTGCCTTGGGCCATTTCACTTGTACCACAAGTGTTCCATCCTTTCCCTTCAGTGAACATCTCCTGGTATTGAAGACACTTGTGAAGGTTTCCACTCAAGAGAAATACAGCTGAGATTCAGACTAAAGGGCCCACATTTCCTCTTGATTGGGGCCCAGTGATTTCCATACCATAAGGCAGGCACTTCCTTTCCTTGGTATGTTCAGCAATGCATTTTGCTGCCTGGTTAAAGTCTGGGCACACATTCAACTTGTAGCACCAGTTCAGAAACTGACACAGAAATAGATTTTTGTGACACCATTAGTTTTTAAGAATAATTTGCCTAAAATGTAAGAGGCAATTACCTTTCAGTTCAAAAGCAGAATGACATGAAGCACATGTTTAAATAGTTCTGTCACATGCAACTTAATACCAGTCTGGAAACTGAATATTTTAGGCGTTCTTCTACTAGTCATTCTGCCTTAATTTTATTGTCATGATCTCTGAATGCATTTTTAAATGGATTAACATATATTTCACATTAGTTCCCTTTCTAAAAATCTTGGATTGAAATAAGAATATTACCTTTCTTTTAACAAACTCTTAGACTATTAGAATTGTCTCTTACTTATAGTTTATTAGGTTATAAGGGCCTTTTTTATTTAAACTATTTAAATTTATTTAAATATGTGATCAAAGTACATGGAAATAACCAGTCTTCTGAGCATTTTAATAGTGTTGCAATTCGATTTTAAAAATACAGGCAGATTGGACTCAAGATGTTTGTATTATTTTATCACAGTTCTCTGAGCACCTCTGCTGTCCAAGTTTTAAGGTGGAAGGGTTTACAGATCATTCTGAAGAGACACAGAAGAAAAAGCATATCACAAAAAAATAAAAAAAGTGCCATAACATGAGATTATATCAAATGTGTAGATTTCATAATCTTAATGGTACCTTTCATTTTCCCATCATGAAAAAAAGAACAAAGGATATTCCAGTAGACTGAAGGGATCCTTACTGGTGCTCTTTACTAGAGGCTCTGCTTAATTCATCCCAATGAAAAAGGCATATTCCCTTCAAAAGAGAAGTAGTGTAATACCAAGGAACTGGAAGTTATGATTTACCCTCATGAGACCCTGTGGGGAACTCTTGTCAGAGTAGGCTCCTGGCAGAAATTGAGGCCCCGCGGAGAGAGAAGTACACAGTGGATTCAGGTTTGCCGGCAGGATTTGTGACCCCACAGGAGACCACTCTCCAGCAGTCCTTTCTGAAGGACTGAAACCCGTGGGAAGGACATTGGAGAAGTTCATGGACGACTGTCTCCTGTGGTAGGGACCCAATGCTGGAGCAAGGGAAGGGTGTGAGGAGCCCTCGCACTGAGAAGAAAGGAGTGGTAGAGATGTGTGATGAACTGACTCCAGCCCCTGTTCCTCATCTCCCTGTGCTGCTAGAAGAGGTAAAAAAACCCAGGAATGAAGTTGAGCCCAGGGAGGAGGGAGGTGTAAGGGGAAGATGTTTAAAGATTTGGGTTTATTTCTCATTATTCTACTCTGATTTGATTGGTAATAAACTAAACTATTTTCCCCAAGTCAAATCTGTTTTGTCCATGACAGTGACTGGTACAGGACCTCTCCCTGTCCTGATCTGAACCCACAAACCTTTTGCTGTATTTACTCTCCCTGTCCAGTTGAGGAGGGAAGTGATAGAGCAGCCTTGGTGGCACCTGGCATCCAGCCAGGGTTAACCCACCACAGGCCCATCCATTATCTGACAGTCCTCGAAATCTTTGAATTATTCTAAAACAGCAAAGACACAACCTCCTCCTAAAGATTCATAGCCTACATGCATAGCCAAAAGTGCACAATCTAACAAAGGTCAATTTTTTATCTTCTAATGAATGAAAGAGTATCTGTTAAAGCATAAAGTGAAATTAAGACACATACACACACAAACAATTTAAAAAATTACCTGGAAGGAGGAAGATTATTAGTGCTTTAAACTCTGCTTAATGGTTCACAGAAGGATTCTGGCAAGAGTTCTTAGAAGTAGAGAGCAAATCCATTCTTTTAACATACTGCCTTTCAAAACCCCTAGCTCCATAATGTCATGTGAATACAAAATTTAATTAACTGCAATAGAATTCTGCATCAATAGAGGGTTAATGTTGTTGTTGGCCTATTCCCTAATCTCAGTTCAGTGTTTCACACAGCTTGGTTATCAAATGTTGCAAACATTGTTTCCCTATCCTAAACTTTTCATGCACTGTACACCTCTGACAGAACTGGTCTATGTATGTTTGGATACTAATTCAAGTTTATATCCTCAACTGTTTACATAGACATACAAAGGGAAATAGCTAAGAAAACATCTCTTTTTTTTGTTAAAATATTGATAGGATTGAAAGCTGATGAACTTGAAAATCAATCCACATGTGCATTTTCAGGTCATCAGTTGTGAAAATTAAATGCATAGAGAGAAAAATACATAGTGAAGAAGGAACATGTAAATATATAGAGAGATGAAAACAGTCAATTTGAAAAAAAAAAATCCTACTATTAAAAAAAAAATAAATTCCTTAACAGAATAGTTAGAGTAAAATCACCTATATGTACTACTTCAATGTCAGAAAATGTTAACTCTGTCCGTGAGAAAAAATTTAGTTTTCCAAACTTAAAAATGCAAATCATACAAACTAACTCAGAAAATTCAGAGAAGTAAAACAAAAGATGTGCTCCCCTCACCTGCTAAAGCAACAGAAATACAATTCACTTATAAAAATGTGAACCAAAATCCACTTCTGAAACCTTTTTATAAAATGAAGTTATTAGTCAGAAGTGAAGAACTATCAGAATCAGAAGTCATGGGTGCTTATATTCACTCGTGATTTTCTGATACTTCTCATGAAAGATTCAGAGATAACTCAGTGTCCAGCCCAAGTTTCAGAAATTACATTCTGCCCCTTCAGGTTGCCAAGTGCCACCGGCTGCAGCTGAGCTCCTGTTACAACACACACGAGTGTGTCAGTACGGCTGCAGTAAATGATATGGCATGAATTTGTATTTTAATCTAGCAAAAGGCACTAGGAGGCACAGCATTGTTTAACTAGGTCCTGTCAGTACAGCACTTTGAGATTCAAGTTTCCATTTGACTAAACCAGAATTGGAGCTGGTTGCTTGCAAGATAGGCATGTCAGAACGCTGTGGTAGAGGAATATGAGAGAAAGGAAAATGAAGAAAAGGTGGAGGCGAATGTGTCACCTTGGATGAAAAGGAAAAGATGGGGGTGGAATATTGAGCAATTCTTACATCTGCCTGCAGAGGGAGGGATTTATTAATTTCCTTTCCCTAGAGGTTTTTAAAAAAGGAACAAACAGAAAAACAGTCCTGTGTGGAACAATAGTTCTGCCCAGACAAAGACATCTTTTATATCACATGTGGCTGATGAGCCAGCAAGTTTCAAGTCATTACACATTCAGAATAAAGAATCTCAGGGGGAAAAAAAGCTTTTCAAGTACAGCATATAGGACTGCATAACTTCTGAGTCACTCATCTCCCACCAAATGAAGGCTATAATAACCATGAAGTACAAGACCCCTTTCCGTCATTTGTTGTTTTTCTCCTCTGCTTCTGTTAAATAGAGTTTTCATTTGTCTAAACACACTCCAAGAGAACGTGGTTTTGTTTGTGAAGGGGGACAGGAGATTATAGGAGCAAAATTTCAGGCATTTTGTTTTGAGTATCAAGGATACCAGGACACCCTTTGGTACCAAGGATACAGCATTAACTACTGCAGTGATTTTTAGCTCTTACTCTCTAAGACAAGAAAATAACTGTCACCTCCTTTTAGAGGCATGCAGCTATAATACAAGATCTCCTGAACATCAGATATCTCCACTATGACATCAGTCTGGACAGTAAATACTCCTCATGCAGGAACAGTCAGTTGACAAAATTTTTAGCAGTGTTTAATTGCATGTCCCACAGTGGTTGATCATATCAAAAATGTACTGGAAACACTAAGTTTGCAATAAATTCCTGTTTCTAATGTGTCCTCTGCAGTTCTATCCTCACAGACCACTGCAATAGTCCTGAACTACCAACAGATTGAGAGTCAATGAGGAAGTATCAATCCATCCAGAAATCCTCCAGGATGAGTAGAACCTGCCAGCACCACTTTTGGATACCTACATCTTCAAAAGAGGATTCCTCTTGTCATTTTACCAGAAGTCAAGGGAAGTTGAAGCTTCTTCTGAGGGAAGAGAGCAAAAGAAAATCCTAAGTGGTTCTACAATATTTTTTCCTTTCCTATTTTGTAAATAAATACAGCTGTCTACCTATGTATGCACGTGCACACATACACACTCTCAAATCTTTATGTACATAGTCTATTGATTTTAGAGAGGATTATTGCAGACATGTACAAAAAAATCTTTCAAAGGTTGTTCAGCTGACCCCCCAGCCATCCAATGTAATTCCAGTGCTATTTTCTAGTAAGTAAAATAAAGTGACAGAAGTACGTACTATAGATGTTTGAAGAATCCTTCAAAAGCATTTTGACCAACAGCAAGTCATTACCCCTGAAGTTACAGACAGGCATGATCTGAAACATATTTCTACCAGCTACATTTGTTGGCAGAAGATTTGAATCACAAAATAGATTCTCAGTTGATGTAAACTATAAGGAAAAAGAAAAAAAACACATCAAAAAAGTCTTCCCCCAAAACCATTTCCCAAGACCTTTTTCAAACAGTGAAGTTACAAGTCCACTAGATGAAGAAATGGCTCCTAATTTTGAATTCAAGAACTATTGTAAATCAAACCGGAACAGCTTGAAAGAAGTTATCGTAGTTTGTTCACATATGCAAACACTAAATTCAAACTATAACCCAATGCAAAGTTCTTGCAAGATGGTAGGTGAAACACCTTCCCCTTTTAAATTAATTGCCAGTTACAAACATTATGAGTAAAACCAATGTTATAGCGAAGTTCAACAGCTAACTTAGCTACGTAAATACATAGGCCATGCTGAGCAATATGGCCAAGTTCCCGGACTAAAAAGAAGTGGTTAAATCTCAAATTATCTTGTAAGGACCTCGGCCTTTCACAATTAAGTGAATTTAGATAATTTCACCTCTATCAATCAGAAAAAGTAAATAGCAGACTTTCTCATACTCTAATTCAATTTGCTTTACTGTTTGACTTTTACTTCATCTCCCTCAAAGTGTCTTTTCAGAGAGATTCTATACAGTAAAAAGCCTTTCAGGTCAGCACGTGGGGGTACAGCTTTCATTAGCGATAACTGGACTTGTTTGCATAACTCTGTGTAAACCATTCTGAGGAGGAATTCCCTAACAAAGCTGCACCATTTTCAGAGGGAGGCCTCTTTGTGAAGGAGAAGCTTCCCCAGCAAGCTGGCAGCCAAGTCACTGCAGTTATTTCCACTCACTCCCACTCTTTCTTACTTGCAGAAACCCTAATAGATTCATTAATTTGGGTAACTTTCAAATGTCTGAATTCCAAAAAACTCTACTTAATCTAATTATTAAAAGGGCTACCACTGTTCATCCTTAGTGATCTCACAGTCATGACCATTCAGTTGACTGACAAAGCCATAACATGAAGGCAGTTAGATTTCAGAATGGCTGGAGAAAAATATCTCAAAACAGCAGGAAGTAATTTTTCATCAATTAGGTCTACTGAGAGAAGGGAACTCACATGTATTCAAGAGGTTTAATCCTGTTAAATCACAGATTTATCACAGAACCACAGAATATGCTGAGTTGGAAGGGACCCACAAGGATCATCGAGTCTAACTCTTAAGTAAACGGCCCACACATGGATCAAACCCACAACTTTGGTGTTATTAGCCCTATGCTCTGACCAACAGAGCCAATCTCTGTTCAGTAATATCTGATCAAATCTCATTTGAGCCACGCAAAAATTTTATAAAGGATTCAGAGGAATATAAATTACACAGGTTACTAGTGATGTGGTAACTGCACGTGCAAGTGCTTTTGTGCTGTAAGTAATGCAAAATCACTTGAACAGCTTACTTATTAAAGAGAACGTACTTTGCCACCTCATAGAAAGATACATTTTTAGTAACAGCAGACTCTATACAGACCTTCAGTGACCTTTCAAATCCCCGAAGGATGAGGAAAAGAGGAGTGTTGGCTTCAGGTTAAAAATCATAAATAACCTACTGATCTGAGCAGATAATTAGGAATAAAAAGAATGGGAGTCAGTGCCTGTGATGCACAAACTCTTGATGCACAGGAGAATGTCTTCAGTGTCAGGCTAATCATCAATATGGGTACTGGAAACTCTCCACCAAACTAGTTAGAAATTCGTGATGATGAAGAAAAGAAACCTCTCTAGCCACATGACCAGAAAGTCCATGATTCTTAACATCGATCAGCAACGCATTCCTTCCTATTAAGGAAAAAATGGGTTCTAGTCCTAAAACTATTAAAAGGTTTTATCAAAGTGGCATTGCAGAAAAGTAGTCTAGCTTTTGAACTGGGGTGCTTTAGCCTGGAGAATGGGAGGCTGAGGGGAATAACGACAGAATCAGTCTCTTCTCCCAAGTCACAAGTGATAGGACAAAATAAAACAGCCTCTAAACCACAGGAGGTTCAGACTGAATATTAGGAAATACTTCCTCACTGAAAGGATGGTCAAGCTTTGGAACAGGCCAGCCAGGGAAGTGTTTGAGTCACCGAATCTGGAGGTATTTAAAACGTGTAGCTGTGGCACTCAGGGACTTGGTTTATTGATGGACTTGGCAGTGTTAGGTCAAAAGTTTGTCTCAATGATCTCAAAGGTCCCTTCCAACCTAAATAAACTCATGATTCAGTCTCAGATGAAGTTGGTACTGCTCTTCGTAATTACTTTAATGTTTTTTCTTAGTCAATATGTGTGATGTCTGTGATATGCGCTTGATTTAAAATTTGAACACAAAGGTTTTAGTTCTTCTCTGTGGTTTTTAAAACTATTGGTCCAAGAGACCAGCAAAACTCTGCTCTAACACTCTCAAATGCTAGAGTCACTTTTAGTATCTTTTAGGAGATACTTCACTAATCCCTCTTCTCAGTTAATTTCAGTTAAAATTTCATTATACGACACCCAAGTGACAGTATAGACTCAGTAATTTGCCAGAAAAATTAATGCTAGCAGTAAAGAAATTAAGGCTCAAGTCAGCAACCCCAGCTCTAGACAGAAAGCTTGTGCAGACCTAACCAGAAGCCCGTGTAATCTCACTGAATGCTACTGGTATCTGTTACACAGACAAGTTCCACCAGCTTGTAACTGGTCCAAATCCATGGTAAAGCCACAGTTTAGCTCAGCAGTAGAAGATAAGGGCACTACCCATCGCCTAGGCAAAAGTTGTGAAGAGAGACCTCTACGCCCCAGTCCTTGTTTATTTCAACAAGGTCATGATTACACTCTTTAGAGTTACTATTGTTCTCTTCCCTGGGGGTATAAATCATATTTAATCCCAAGTATAAAGCAAACTTTGGTTTTCTTTTTTGTACTTCAAACTACATGTTCTACCACAAAGAAGTCACACTGATTTCATAGACCAGTACACAGGTAAGGAGTTTTCTGAACTTGTACATTTCTACCGCTGAATATAATCAAAGTATTGCACACGTAGGTAATATTTATGCACAGAAAATGCAGAAATCACACTTTCATAGAGAAGCCATCAATCAACATTGCCTTAGTTAGATGCTTCAGATAGATTGGCAATCTCTACCATTTCTTAGTTAATTATCCTTCATGACCTTTTGAGTTCTTATAATGTCATGAAACTTTTAACCCTTCTCTATGTCTGCAAATGAGTCAGGTTAGAATTAGTGATAAAGAGCTGCTAATTATAATTTTTTATATAAAAAGGCAAACTCATCTGCTGAATGGTTAAACCAGAGATGGTTCTTACAGAATGAACATCTATGTTCCTGAGGCATTCTTATGAACGTTTAGGAAACATAGATGGTTGGAGATACTGTTTACAAGAAAGGTCTCTGTTAGGAAGATGATGTAGAAAGCACCTTATACTGTTTCTGCTGGGTTTTGTTTGTTTTCTATGAGGTATCTAATGGCTTTCTTTAAAACATGCATCTTAGAAGTGGTTATAGGTTTCTACCTCCATTACCTGTGACTGAAGAGATTTTCACATCTCACAGCATTAACAGACAGAAATAAACCCCAATCAGAAAGTAAACAAACCACTGTTTAAGCCTTTCTTGCTTTTTTTCCATTACTGTTTTTCAGCTCAAGAAATTTTGCTTTTTGCTTTTTGCACAGACAAGAGTCATAGTTCCATTTTGGCTTACATTACTCTGCAAGCTAACCTCTAATAACACGCACACTCCGTTTTCCTTATAAGTGCTGCTTTGTAAATATTATTATTTTATCACTATTATTTTTAAGTATGGCTAACCAAAATAACACACAGTACACAGGTAAAGTTTACACAGGTCATTAGTCATCCTATCATTCCCTTTGATTTCCCAGTTTCAAACTGCTGAGATCCTGAACTGCCAGGTGATTACATTGGTTGGAGCAGAGCAGACAGACTGTGTAAGCTCAAACAAGGCTGTGAATGCCAGTAAACATTTGGTTTACAAGGGCTAACACGTTTTGTTTACACCAGAAGACCCGTCCTACCTCCCAATGATATTAAGAGTTCAGCAGGGGAGATACATCACTGTAAATAAATACACAACTCCATTTTAAGCATTCTTGTGAAAAGCTTACATTACATGAAATCTTCAACAATAAGTTGAACACAACACTTGTAACAAAGGCACTGAAAATAATTTCTGACAGTGGATGCATCTCTTTTGGCCTACAAACTGCCTGAAAATCTCAAAAGTAATTTCTTTGCTACTAGTGAACACCATCTTGTGAACAAACTTTCAATGACTGATCATGAACGTCAGAACTCATCTCCTACAAAGAAAGTCTGAGGGAATTGGGATTGTTCAGCCTGGAAAAGAAAGGGCTTTGGGGTGACCCAACTGTGGCCTTCCAGTAACTGAAGGGAACTTACAGGAGAGATGGAGAGAAACTATTTACAAGGGCCTGGAGTGACAGGGGGAACGGCTTCAAAGTGACCAAAAGTAGGGTTCATTTAGATATTAGGAAGAAATTCTTCCCTGTGAGGGTGGTGAGGCACTGGCACAGGTTGCCCAGAGAAGTTATGGATGCCCCAATGCTGGAAGTGTTCAAGAACAGGTTGGATGGGGCTCTGAGAAACCTGGTCTAGTGGGAGGTGTTCCTGCCCATGGCAGAGAGGTTGGAACTAGATGGTCTTCAAGATCTCTTCCAACTCAGGCCAATCTAGGATTCTGTGATCTCAGACCCTCTAGGCCCCTTAGGACATCTCTTCTCTACTGTTATGTGAGTAGAGAAGGATTTAAAAATTCAACACAAACATATCTATATTTCCTTCAAAAAATCAGTGTTATTCTGAACCACTCTGGCCTTTGCAATAATTTCTGCTATAGTTTTCCTGTAAGTAGAAAAAGCTTGTTAGAGCATGATCCCAGTTACAGACAGAAACACAGACAAATTCAAGCTGTCATCAGAATAATATAGCACAGTGAAAGGTAGTTTTCAAACATAGTTAGATAAATAGTTTTTCCATTCCAACTTTCTTATTTGCCCTAGAGATTTAGGTCTGTATAGAACAAGAGTCTCAGTATTAAAATAGACAATATATCTTATTAGATAAATACATCACATAAAGCTTTTACACAAATCAAACTGTCAGAACGGAGGTTTGGATGTGACCCACTTATTCTTTTCTCCTGTTTGTTAGTTAGAAGTCACTGGGGTTTTGTTCAACCACAAGAAACAGCTAAAGTTGATTGTTGGTTTTGTCTTCAGGTTTCTTCTCCAAATCTGCAATTAAATTCTGGGATTTAAAGTGGTTTTTGAGTTAGATTTCACTTTCAACTTGGACTTTAATCTGCATATCAACTCAAATATTGAACCTATCCAGTAAAATGAAATGAGATTTTTTTTTTTAATGATAGATCCCCTAGTTATCTTTAAAGAGAACTTGATATCCCCAAGGGATCAGCTTTCAAAATTATATGTCTGACATTCAAAATAGTTTGCTTCGCTGATATTCTGAATGTCACTGTGCAGACTCATGATACCAGGCTCTAATTAACTTCACCATTTCTCTTCTTTGACAAATAACTGGTTTCTATCAACTTACGGGGCTGAGGAAGCTTTTGGCAGGATGCTGGCCAGCATTATACAGATGCATGCTTGACTTCATTCCTTCCGGTTTAATTGTAGTTCAGCTGCCAAATGCTAACAAGATTGCTGACTGAGGTTGCTACAGGAACCCCCAGCACAGGAGTGGCTCGGGGTCCTGGAGCTCACAAAACTACCACAGATCACATTGTTGTGATGTCACCTCTAAGTGCAAAATTATGCTGCAAGACGAGGATAGAAAAGAAGGGCTAAAACTTTATCAAAACTGATCTTGTTAGAGCAGGAAATATAATGATCTTTTGTGCTGTTATTTAAATACTAACACATTTTTACAGCAGCATGCATGAAGTAACAGGAATTCCCTCTGGTGCAAATTAAACCTGACAGCTCCGCACCAAGGTGTTTTAACACCAGCAGGAGAGAGAGCGTTCGAGATGAATGTCTGCTTTCCAGCTTTTAAGATTCTCACATCATAAAGTGCTTGGAACTGTTCAATTATCTTTCCACAGTTTATTCTTTTGTTGCTGCTGTTGCTGTTTACAGGGTTTGATTTTGGTTGCATACACTTTCCCCTCCCCTGCCATGCAAAATGACACAAAACCACATCTGTCTGCACGTAGCTGCTGTTAAATTCCAGATGCAACGCTGAATAATTACTCTACTGAATGCATAAAATTATGTATTTTCAATGTCATCTTTACCGTCATTTTTATAAGATTTAACTAAAATACAGAACTCTTTTTAGTCCACAAAGAATATTACAAAATAAAAGCATATATAAATACTTCTCTGTATAGAGAGACAGAGAGAGAAAACTACTTCCTCAAGAACACACACTGAGAATACAAACCTGTTTTTTTAAATTCCCATTCTTTTTTACAAATCCACACAAACTCTTTCAAAGATGCCAACTTTCATGACCTCATTCTTCTACCTACTGTCATGTGAACATTGTGCTAAAGAGTCGGGAAAGAGAGCTTAAGATTAATTTTCTGGTATCTCTCTGAGGGAAACAATTCCTATGCTTACTCTTCATGGAGTCTAGAGATAAGTCAATATCATCTCAAAATTTCTTAGTCTCTTCTGAAATGGATTATCCCTCCAACAATTTTAATTTAGAAAACTGGTATTTACCTATCAGCAGGAAGGAATCATCCTTAAACATCAGAGGGCCAAATGTACGGATGTATTGGCATTAACAGAGATGGTATAGGAGACTATATGTGATGCTATAAAACACATACCAAGGGTACTACAGGCAAGTTCAAGTCTGTTCCAAGGACTTCTCACAAAGTGATGTCCCCATTAATATATATGGGACAATGGTTCCTACAGAAATCAGCAAACTAAAATCTAGTACATGTTCTCTGCCCAGCACCAGAAATCATCCAGAAATACTATTGAATGGCAAGTTCTGCAGGCAGGACCCAAATTTGCCTAGCAAACAGTCACTCCCCAGCCAGGATGCCTAAAGCTTTGTTTTGTATATGCCAGACAGTATATTTTTTTACATTCAGCAACTAGGGTTGTGTGTAGGATCAAAGAATCCAAAAAAAAACTTGAATTGGGAAGCTTATTCTGTAGGTCACTCAGTTCAACCTCCTGCTCAAAGCCAGGACAAGCTTCAGAGGCTTCATATGAGTCTCAGGTCCTGGTCAAGACAAGTCCTGAGTATTGCCAAGGACAGTGATTATTCATCTGCCCTGCACAACCAGTGCCAAGGTGTTGTGGTTTGACACTGGCCAAACGCCAGGCACCCATGAAAGTTGTTTGCTCACCCTCTCCTGCTATCATCAGGCAGAAGAAAGGGGACAAAAAATTAACAAAGGGCTCATGAGTTGAGATAAGGACTGGGAGAAAATATTTTAAGGGCAAAACTGGTTCAAATTTATAATTAACAGAGTCAGAGGAGGATAAAGAGAAGTAAAATAAGCCTTTAAAGCACCTTTTTTCCCCCCCAGCTCCTACCTCTTTCTCACTGACAGCACAGGGAGACAGGCCGTGGGGGGTTTCAGTCAGTTCGTCACCTGAGATCTTCTTCTGCTCATTCAGGGAGAGGAGCCTTTCCTGTGCTATGCCTTGGGGTCCCTTCCCAAGGGAGACAGTTCTCCGTGAACTTCTCCAGCATGGCTCCAATTTCATGAGCAGCAGTTCTGCCAAAACTGTTGCAACGTGAGTCTCTCCCACGGACATACTGTCTTCTCAAAACTGTGGTGGCATGGGTCATTCATCCCCATGGCATCACAGGGTGCAGTCTTTTAAGGATAGGCTGCTCTAGTTTGGAAGCAAGGGCCCTCTCTCTCCATCTCTAGAAGGAGGGGCCCTCTCTCTCTATTCAGGTCTCCCACTGGATCCCAGCCCCCTCCAGCATCCACCCCCTCTGGCGTGAGCACTTTTCCCACGGGCTGCGAGTGGATCTCTGCATCTCCCGTGGACTTCATGGATTACAGGGGGACAGTTTGTTTCACCATGGTCCTCATCACAGCTTGCAGAGGAATTTCGGCTCCAGCACTCTTCTCCCTTTTGGTCCACTGACCTTGGCGCCATCACGTTGTTTTCTCTTACGTGTCCTCATTTCTTCCTCTTCTCTATCTAGAAGAACTGTTGCCCATAGGTACCATTGCCAACAAGTTCCACCAATTCAAAGATTCTTGCAGCATCCCACTGCGCCATGAGGTTGATTTCATCTAGGTTCCACATCGGGGAGTCAATTGCCATATTTCTGCTGCTGGCCAGGCAGCCCCACCACCACCACATGGGCAGAGGTGGCTGCCATGGCACTGGCATTATTTAACGCCTCTCTTCATGCGGGGTGTTGGGAAGGAGAAGCTGCCGCCACCCGCAGCGCAGCTGGCCAGGGGCAGCCAGGCAGGCAAGGCTCACCACAGGCCGCTCCGAGATGGCAGCAGCTGCAGTGCATCACCGTGCGCTGCTGGGATGGCCCCAGTGGCAGCTCGCCACCCCTGGAAAAAACTGCCCATGCGCTGTTTGGATTTCCTTCTTAAATATGTCATCACAGAGGCATTACCACCCTCTCTAATTGGGCCAGCAGCATGTCAATCTTCAGAGCCATCAGAGATTGGCTCTGTCAGACATGGTGGAAGTTTCTAGCAGCTTCCCACAGAAGCTACTTCTGTGGCCCTCCCCCGCTACCAAAAAACCAGACCATGCCAAATTAACACACAAGGCTTAGATGCTTTTGTTGCAAAGATTTTCTTTCCTTGTTTTCCAGCAGTATTTCCTCAGTTGAAATCTATGACCACTGCCTTTTGCCTTTTTACTGTTCACTTCTAGGAAGTCCTCTATCTCCCCGTCACTCCCATTAAGCAGTGGACAATAACACTATTTTTTACTTCCTTCTGGGCTAAGCAAAGCCAGTTCCCTCAGTCTCTCCTTATGGAAAGTACGGTCCAGCCCTCCTGCTGATTGAGCAACCTTCCCCTAGACTGTCACCACCTCTCTCATGCCATGGGGCCCAAGGTGGAACATATTCCTTCAGAGGAAGCCTCACAGTTACTGAGCGAAGAGAAAAATCACTTCCCTTGATCTGCAAGGCAGAGGGGTTAGAACTAGATGACCTTTAAGGTCCCTTCTAACCCAAACCATTCTAGGATTGGCTCCATGTTTTATATATAAGCCTATGTGCAAATGCTGTTGGCTTTCATCACCTCAAGGGCTCTCTGCAATTTTCCATCCAACAGGACCTCTGGGGCCATTTTGTGTGGAGTCGGTGCCTGCCTGAGTAATACCAAAGCAAAACAACTTGAAAAAATTTGTGATATCAGGGTAAGAACCATAAAAATACCAACCTGGGACCACACTGAGAATCAAGTTCCCCATTCATTCAATCACATCCTACATTAGCTCTACTGACCTGTGCTGTGCTTCAGTCTTTCATCACCTTCAGACAAATAAGAAGTACCAACTGATTTACTGCTAAACCTAGTGTGTGTTAAGCAGAAGAAAAGGAAAAATCAGGTTCCCAGTGAATATTCATCATAACTTTTGCTTCAAACACCATGTAGCATGTCCAAAGGTTATAGTACTTTTCTAATAAAGAAATAAACTTCTGATATTTAGCTCATTACTAACCTTGAAGGAAAAGTCTGCATCATACTTATTAAGAGGTATAACATGGCTGTATGTGCAATAGAAGTTTCCATAAAAAGAGGTTGTACTGAAATTAACAGTATGTTTTTTTTTTCTCCGGGAATTTTCGCTTATGCTAGCACTTCGTCTTTTGTCGTGGGTTAGTGTAATACACAGCCAAAGCCTTGCCTCTTGCAGAAAGCCCTGGACATGGATTCTGCCTCTGTTCATCACTTAGTCTCACCCTTGGCTCCTTCAAACTGCAGTATTATTTATTTTGCATAGAATACACAAAGAGGCCCTGAACTTCTGGACTGAAGACCACAGCAAGCCTTAACTGAAGATGAATTCTCGAAAAGCAAATTTTAGGGAGGTTTGTCTTTCATTTCATCCGGAAGAATTTCCTCACTGAAGTGGTTGTCAAGCATTTGAATGGACTGCCCAGGGAAGTGGTGGAGTCACCATTTCTGGAAGGGCTCAAAAAATGACTGGACATGGCAGTTAGTGCTAGGCTTTAGTCGACAAGTTGGCATTTGGTCAAAGGCTGAACTCAATGACCTTGGAAGTCTTTTCCAACCTCAATGATTCTATGATTTTCTGATTCATGACATGAAGATCTCCTAGCTCCTTAATACAATTACATGAGGAAAAAAAGAATACCCAAAATCTTGGGTTGACCGTAGTAATTCTGACATGGGGAGACAAAAAGGCCAAAGACAACAAGAAGTCCTGATTTTGCATTGGAATAAAGGGAGCAAGGAAAAGTTCCTGTCCTTACATTTTGCTTTACACATCTACACAAAGCATCCCCAGGCTGTGTATTCACAGGAGGCAGGTACTGTCTTGACCACACATCCTAATTTCTGCTTCCTAATTTCAGATATTATGGCATTATTCATTCTTACTTCAGTTTTGCTACCAGCTTCCCAGTGGATGTTCCAAATAATGGACCTTGTGTCTCAGACACTTCCACAAACACAGGGAAGCCAGGAGACAGGAAGCTAATCTGCTTTTTTACAAGAAAAGGCAGGATATGTTCTTCTGATATCGAACAGCTCTGTAAAAGGATGGCACTCCTTGTTGTAAAAGCTTTTAAACTAGAAGGGTATTGTTTGTAATGGTACTACACAAGCACTCCCCTTTGTCATGTCTAGCTCCTGGTTGTTCTGCTGAATTCTATGCAAGGTGTACAACCTCTACCACATGTGAAATTCAGAATCATGCATCTTACTCCTTTTACCTGAATTATTTGGCTGCCTGCTTTACTTTTCCATACAAAACAGTCAGTTCCAGCTCTTCATTTTACTGTGTCTTTTTTTTTAATGTAGGGCTTTCTTAATCCTAACATGGAAGCTTTTATCTTTGAAGCAAGTAAACACAAAAAAGACAGATTTCTTTTTAAACCTAAAGACTATAAGGGTTTGTTCAGCTTCTAAGTTTTTAGTACTCTAATCCTTTATTCTGCTTTTAATGTAATGTGAATTTACAGTCAGAGTTGACAGGGATTTTTTCCCTTTAAAGTACTATGCTGGAGATTGCATATATCAAGGATCAAGAATGCAGGGAGAGGTGGTGGTGGTGGTGGTGGTGGTGGTGGTGGTGTATTATTACAACTCTGGTATGTCTGGCTAATAACTTGTTTAGTAATTTAGTTCAAATAAGTTTCTAGCAGTTATTAGGGTCATTAAAGCACAAAGCAGGTTAGTCAGTCAGTTCCATACTCAAGCCCCTTAACTCACTGACATCAATTTTGCCTGAGGTAGAAGAAAGGATCACACATCTGTGCCTGTAATTGTGAATATATGAGATTTCCATTGCAAGATAGAGCAATTTGCTTCATTTTACCACAAGGTAAAGTTTTAACCCCACCTCCCCTCCTCCCCCATTTCATTCTTTCTGGAACTGCGATTGCTGATTGTGCTTTCATTATGCATTCTACTGACAGGCCAGAATATGTTTTCTTAAATGCATAAGAAACTTTTGATTTGTCTTTTTTGAAAACAAAAAACAAAACAAAACAAAAAAACCCTGCATTGCACAACAGAAAGAAAGCAGAAAAACGGTCATTAGGCATTATTTTTAGTGCAATTACTGAATGAATGCTATGTGTGAGATCTCCACATAGCTACATCACGACTTTGGATTTATTTCTGAAGGAAGAAAATCCTAAAGAGTGTTATTTTTCACCTGGAATTGCACACTGACCCAACCCTGAAATAAAAATGCTTTTTTCCACTTTATTTATTTAGTAAATACATTGCTTGGGTAACTGGAGGTCAGCATTATTCTGTGCAAGTTCTCAGGTTAAGTAGCCCATTCACAGCAGCTCTCAGCCTCTCTGGCAGTATTCAGAAACATGATGGCTTTAAGGAGGCTGAGGGCCAAGATTTCCTTTGTCACCAGGAAATTAATTTTGTTGTGCAGTAGAGTGTAAAGGTGCAGTGAAAACAAGCATTATTATTACATAGGGTAAGTGATAATAGAGGAGGGCTTTGAAGTTTACATCATGTTCATCAAGGTCATTTTCATGGTTTTAGTTTGTTCATTTTAAATAAAATGCATCTTTAGCTCTCATTTGGGCAGAATTTTGTCCTTCTTAAAAACATGAGCAAATAATTTGTGTGGTCTGGACACACAATGCCAATAATGACAACACATAATTTTCACACAGCTCAAACAGTAAAAGTCCTAGATGCCATAGTTCTTCTAAGCCCCAGATGAACTAAGAGGTGAGAGGAGCAAAAAGTGGTACTGAGAGATGCATGAATCCCTTCAGGAGCTCCCGGCAAGTTTGCCATTGTTTCTGTCATGTTTTAGAATGGAACATCTTACTCTGAAAGGACCAGAACCTTCAAAACTTATGGGGAGCAACAGAAAGGCAACTTCTGCCATAATAAAAAATCAGTGATAATCCAGATTAACCAGGTCATTGTCTATGCAAAGGCAGGAAAAGAATAATATAGCTCTAAAGGAAATATTCCCATTAGGACCTGTACAATGCCCTATCTTGTAACTCGAGAGATTGGAAGCATGTCAGGCCACGTCAGACTAGCCCTAGGTCCTAGGCCATGCACACAACTGCAAATGTAACCCACTGGCAAACTGAGAAGCCTTGCCAGGATACAGGTGGTAAGAATCCAAAAATTATAGAAGCCTCTTAGGGTAAAGCAGCCTTGTACTCCAAAAGAAAAAGGTCATTTGTTTAGTTCTAGAGGTTTCGATATCGAAACCCAAGGTGTTGGTGTGGTGGTGCCTGGGCAGAGCTCCTCTTGAGCCTATCAGAAACACCGTCTGCTCCCAGGAACTGCTGCTGTCCAACAAGCACCTGATTTCTTTATGAACAGCTTTGAAAACTATTTTTCTTGCCTAAATGGCACAGCATCCCCGTTCTCAGACTTGCAAGAAAATGTACCGACCTGAAGTGTGGCCAGAATGAAACATGGTTATGACTAAAGCCCACTCTCTTGTGACCCTATAAACAGTGGTCCAAAATGAGACGCTTTGAGCTCTTCTGGACCACAGCGGGCTGTGACCAGCAACCTCCCTCTGAGCAGGGCCTCTCAGAGCCAGTGAGCCCTCAAGTTTGCTATAGCTGGAGGAACACCAAACAATAACAGATCCTGGGCCGATAACCCCACTCCTCAAGGCCCAGCCCTTTGCCCAGTGGGGAGAAAGCAAAGCCTTCAATACCTTCAAGGAGAATTTTTCACAAGTACCTTGCACTGACTGTTTACGTCTGTGTGCATACACGTGCACACATGCTACAGCAAATCTGGGAGAAATGCTGCTTTCTTAGATGTTTAAGTACCTTAAACGTTAGGCTTGTAAGTAATGTTAAGTCATAAGTTATAAGCTAAGTTAAATGCTGCTAAGTGTTGTTCCTTTGCTAAACTGTTAAGTTATAAGTTAAGTACTGCTAAGCTTGAGTGCTGCTAAGTTTGTAGGCTGTTTTCTTTTTTATCCTTTCTATCCTTTTGTCACATACACCTAAACACACATGCACACAGAGATAGTTCTCAGTTTATTTCCATTTTGATTGACTGGATTTCATTGTTGCTTTTTTTCTTTTCCTCAGTGTGCCTTAATCATCCAGTCAGTAGACTTGCCAATGAACTTTGTTGTGCTGTCACTTACTATTATATCTGATTTTTACAGATACCCTTGCTGGTGATTTTTCACTCAGTCTCAAACACTCCTTCGTAACAGCTGGCCATAACATGGTAACAGTGAAGTGATGGCAAGCAGAGGAACTTCTCCAGTACTTTCTGTATAGCAAAGGTGTCAGTGCCCAGCATGCTGGACTGACTTGAGAAATTTCATTTAGACTAACAGCCTTTTGTTACCAGGAGAATATTACAACAGATTCTGAAATTAGACAGGCAATCCACAAGCTACACTGATTCACATATTTATTCCTTCCCCAAGTAGCGTACCTCACAAGTACACAATACAGTTTAGTCCAGTTCTGTGCCAAGCAATCAGCTCCATTAAAATAGGTCATGACATTCAAAGTTCAATTTTCTGATGATGAGAGAAGAAAATTCAAGACGCTTATTTTTTTCTTTTTTTTTTCCAGCAGAATATAAGTTAAGTTAGGTTGAGGAGCATTTTGGGATGGTGGCTGGACCCTATAATTTCAAAAGAAACTGATGTTTATATGTCAAATGTTCTTTAAAAATCCTGCTCTTTTAGCATAGATTTCAAATTTCAAAATATAAGGTCTCTAGAAGATAATGATGTATGCTGCAGTTTTCTTACCTAAAATTTAACCACCTATATTTTGAAAGATTATTAATAAATGCAAACCTAACCTACTTGATACACAATTTATTCCAAAGTTTAGAAACCCAAACCAGATATCTAAGGTTGTAATTAAACACAAAGCAGATAGACTTTCCAGTATAAACAACCATTTGTTACTAGGTTAAAGCTCTCTTCCACCATACAGATTTCCAGGTAATACTCCTAACAAGAACATCTTTCTGAACTTGCCTTTACCAAGTGAGTTTTTACTTGTTTAATTTCCCATAAATTATTTTTTTATAAATACCACTTTGCTTATGGTGAAGAATTCAGCTGAGAAGAAATAAAGCAGGACTGTTAAAATGCAAGTCAACATAGTTCAAAATCTTATTTTGAGATCATTGAGATGTAGAATAAATACATCAAAGCCCATACTTCAATTCTGAAATCCTATATGGTCTACAAAACCTGAACTTTTTTTTCTTTCAGTGGCACCAAAAAAAAAAAAAGGAAAAAAAAACCAAACAAACCAAAACCCAGAAAAAATATTGTTCAGTTTCAATTACCTTTTTACTAACGTAAAGTATTTCAGATTTACCATAGAATGAAATGGGAGTGAATAACAAGCATTTTCAAAGATTACCACAATCTGTTTGCGCTGTACTTCTAAGGAACAATTGATACCCTCCAGAGCAAAAGAGGGTATCTTACTTAATACCATAGGCATTTACCAAAAAAGCATAGAAGCCCACTTAGTTAGGCAAACACTTTTATAGCATTGCTTTTGTAGAAGTGCTCTTGCTGCGCTTGTACAAAAAGCCCCGAACCTATTGTCTTCCCAGAAGAAAAATCCTTCTTACTGGTATTATTCACATACTGAACTTTATTTTCATGCTGGGCCAAATCCTATTTTGCCTTGTTTGGATCAACAACTCTAGTCACACAAGAGAAGCTATTTGATAAGAGAAACAATTGAGCAGAAAATCATAGTAATATTCCAAAGGCCAGTCCTCGAGGCTTACAATTTATAGCATGAAAGCAAACAAATCAGCACAAGCAGAAGTTAACAATTAAAACTTTGTTAATGGGAGCTAAACCTCCTACTTTCCCAAGGACAGTCTTCTTTACTTTACCATCAGTTACCTGTGGAGGGCATGCTGCAGCTAATTTGAAACTAATAACAGACATACCAAAGAGAGCACTAGTTGGAAGTCTTGAAAAGTACCTCTGACATAGTTTGTCTGCAGCTACAGCCAATAATTTAAACGTAATCATTTTGGCTTATCTATAAAGAGCCTACAGTTTACTTAAAATAGACTTTGAAAGTAGATTCAAATGATTTTCATTAACTGTGAGAATGTAGTATTATATTCATGCCTACCCATTTGCACCATAATATAATATAATTCCCATTTAAATTAATTATTTTCATTCCTTTCAAATATCAGATGTTTTGCAGAAACATGTGACTGGGCATATTAAGTTCCATTACAAACAAGACTTTAAAAGAAGCAAGTATGTGAATGCTCATAAGATCAGGAGCCTCTCTGTGAATTCTGGGGCTTCCCCCATGAAGGCACAGTAACTTTTCACAAAATAATCTGTCTTAGATATGATACTCTGTATTAACGGCCCAATTATCAACTGCATCTTTCATACAATGATGTTCTCAAAGGATTTTTTCATTGTATAAACAACTTTAATTGAAAGATATATAGCTATTAGAGACTATCCAAAGGAGGCCTACAAAGATGATGAAGGGCCTGGAGGAATAGCCATGTGAGGAGTGGCTGAGGGCACTTGGCCTGCTCAGCCTAGAGAAGAGGACACTGAGGGGAGACCTCACAGCTGTCTACAACTTCCTACAACTGAGGGGAAGCAGAGGGGCAGACTCTGTGAGCAGCGACAGAATCCAGTGGAATGGCTCGAGTTGTGTTAGGGGAGGTTTACATTGGCTATCAGGAAAAGGTGTTTCACCCAGAGGGTGGCTGGGCACTGGAACAGGCTCCCCAGGGAACTGGTCACAGCCCCAAGCCTGACAGAGTTCAAGAAGTGTTTGGACAATGCTCTCAGACACAGGATGGGATTGTTGTGGTGTCCTCTGCAGAGCCAGGAGTTGACTTTGACGACCCTGATGGGTCTCTTCCAACTCGGTATATTCTATGCTTCTATGAATAATACTAACCCACTCCTCCTCCTTCTCCTCCTTCTCCTCCTTCTCCTCCTTCTCCTCCTTCTCCTCCTTCTCCTCCTCCTCCTCCTCCTCCTCCTCCTCTATTTGATCTCAATATGTTGTACTTCAGCCCCATTTCACAGACTGGAACTCTGTGTAGCCATCATGACTAAATGTGGCTCCTGTCTGAGCTGCATCAAAACTGCAGCTTTTACAGGCCTATATCCTGACTCAGCAGAAAGTATCTATTTCTCAAAAAATATTATCACCTCCATTTTCTTCTCTTTTTTCCCTGTATACTAACATTTATTTTTCCTTGAAAGAGCAGGAAAATAGCTTTTCGTTTTTGGAACAATGAACAAACAGTGCCATCTTCTGTCTGTGTCACTGCAGGAAAACAGAGCAGTATAGTCTCAAATTACAGGACTGAGGTTACACAGTTTCATGTGAAATCTCTGTAAGTTTTACCTCACACAACATCCTGCACTACGTCCTTCAAATGCTTAGGGGTACTGAGAGCTTTTTCAAGCACTCATGTATTTAAGACACTGACTTGGAATTAATTGTCTGAAAAATGTACTCACCTCTTCTTTTTCAGAAGAGTAAACAAGGGATCATTATCAACTATTGCAGATTTCTGAAGATCAATTATTTATCAATGTCTTTGTAAGATGTACATATTTTTAACACCCTGAAGACTGCATTCCTATTTTTCTTTGTAGAAACACTTGGAATTTTGGTCATCATTTATCCTTAACATAATTTATAATCTTGTGTGCCAAGGAAACAGAGCCTGGAATATCAAAACTATTTCAGAGCGAGTCTCAAGAATTATATAATGGTTTGGGGTAGAAGGGACCTTAAAGAACATCCAGTTCTAACCCCCTGCCATGGGCACAAACACCTTCCACTAGAGATCAGGTTACTCAGAGCCCCATCCAACCTGGTCCTGAACATTGCCAGGGATGGGGCAGCCACAGCTTCTCGAGACAACCTGTGCCACCACTTCATCAACCTCACAGTAAAGAATTTCCTCCTAATATCTAACCTAAGTCTACTTTCTTTCAATTTGAGTAGAAACACTTGGCATTTTAGCAACCATTTATCCCTAATATCATTTATAATCTTAACTTGTATGCCAAGGACACAGAGACTGTAATGTCTCAAATATTTCAGATTCTGAGTCCCGGCTTTTATAAATGACATCATATATGTTTTTGGAGATAGAAAGCTGCAAACATTCAATACGGTAATGGAGAGAGAAAGCATGATGTTCTGCTAATTTCAGGCATTAAAGTAGTGTGTGCACACATAATTTTGTTTTCTTATCAAGCAGAAAGTAAAAGAAAAACACATTTAAGATGAGATCAAAAAATTGGATCATCTCTTTTGAGTTAATTAAATCTTCTGGCAATCTGCATGAAAACCACCAGTAATTTTGTGAAGATTCCATCAACTACAGTGCAGTGTACATTTATAAAACACTTTCCTAACAGGCTAATGGAAGTGGTGCCTGCTGCTCTCTCTTCTTACTGCAACAGACCATACCTTAATTCTTATGGCCATCAGCCATTTTAACAGTGGCAGTTTGCTGCAGATTTCTGAGTTTCAGTCTGCTTAAGCAGGAACTGGTTATGCTAAGGAATTCCCTGGAGTGGCTGTGAACTGAAGAAATTAAACATCTCTAAACACCATGAACTCACCATATCCTGGGGCTCACACTTCACTGTCTCAGAAGGTATAATCATTGAGGGCAAGAAGTGCTGAAGAAATAAAATGGTCATGGAAGCAGGGGCCTATTTCTGACATCTGGGAATGGGACAAATTAACGTATCAATTAAATTATTGAGGCATTGATTCACTCTCAGTTCTGCCAAAGATGTCCTAAGTGATCCTGAGCAAAATTAGTTTACGAAGTCCATCAGACGTCTAGAACAAGATATAGTTGTTAAATGTTCCTATGGCTTTTATGATGGTACAGTCATGGAATTTGCTGGGTTTTATCTTGAACAGGGGATTTGGAAAGCTGAGGAGAAGACTGGGCATGACTATATTCAATAATTTCAAATATAAAAATTTAAAAGAAATTGCACCCAAACCAAATGTTTACAGAATATCATAGAGGGTAAAAAAAAAAAGAAGTATGTATGAAATGACAAAATTAAGGCTGTTACTGCAATATTCAATAAGAATAGGATATACATTACAATTTAATTTCAGGATTATATACTATTTCCCGCTTCTTAGTATAGTTTCTTCTAGAAATAAAGCCTTTGTAATGGCTACAGGAGACTGTCTATCCCCCTTCCAGGCCCTTAGGAAAGTATTAACTTCAACTGAATTAAAAATGACAGAGATTTTCACCTCTTCTTATTATCTACAGTCCTGAACAAAGGCAGCAGTATGGTTATGTTAAAAAAAAAAAAAAAAAAAAAAAAAAATTAAAANGCCTTTTCACTAGGCATTAATCAACTGGCCCATTTACACACATTCAGTTCTAAATCAGTCATACTACAATTGCCACTGTCCAGCCAAATGAGAAGAAAACTTGGAAGGAAGCAGGTGGTATTGTGCCAGAATTCAGGGATTGTGCCAATCAAAAAGAGGGATTGCAGAGAAGGGCCATAACAGACAGAGGTTGTAAGCGTGGAAAAAATTTCCATCCCCCTGCAGTTGACGGAAACCTCCACAGCATCAAGACAACTCAGCACAAGGTTATTTGTTAAGATTTATGGCCCTAGGCTTCCAAATAAGGTCTGACAGTGCACTGTCTCCAGGCACAAACTCTCTGCCTTGCTCACTACTCAAACCCGGTCCCATTCACCCAGTGTCAATTGCTCTTCTTTCCGACACCTTTCCTCTAATTCAAATCATATTCTTGCTCATCCAGTCAAACAGACCCATCCAGGATCCATCGCTGGCTCTGCACAGCGGTTTCAATCCCCCAAACACTCAACTGACCTAGCTTCCTACCACCTCCTCCCACTAATTCTCCTATTCCCTGTCTCTTTACCTGAGCTTCACTGCTAGTTTTATCCCTGCATCTACCCTATCCCACGTTTTGCCCTCTTTTCTCTCTTAGTTGCTACTCTTTCTGCACAGGAACAGTTGGTTACTATTTTAAAATCAACAGTCTTATTTTAACCTTCGAAGCCTGAGAGCAAGAATTACCAGAGAAGTTCAGCTTCATTTTCTAACTTTATCAAATATATCAGTCTGCAGAACTCACATGTAAGTAGCCCCAAGGTGTTAAAAAAGTATGAAAGTAAGAACAAATTAAGCATACTCAGTTATTCTGTGATTATGACATGATTTGTAGATTCGTTTGTGTTTTATTGTGTCTTCTAAAAAGCTGGAATATTGCATTAGATGTGATGTCTAAAATTATTAGTGAGGCCACAGTCATAGGACCAGCAAAAACTTTAGTTAAAGAAGGAAAAAACAGTGGTTTTTTCCCTAGGAACTGCAACCAGTTTATATTTTTGGTAGTAAACATTAATTTATGTAATTCATAACAACAAAGCCTAAAGAATTTTTAAAATTTCATTACTATGAAAAAATTCATAGCTTCACATGAATAACTAAATGAATGAACCAGGATTTAAAAATTAAGAACTTTAAAATATCTGTATTACTTTCTTTGATCCCCATAGTGTGGAAAGACAGAAGAATATACTCTTTGACTTGAAAAGTACAACAAACCATGCTCTGGGTCACTCCCATTCTTCAATGTTATCACACAATTCATGTTAAAAATTAGCAGTGATATTTTAGTCTAAGCATCAGTTTGCAGTGTTTAATGCTAGAAGTATTTATTAACCCTTGATATTATCTGTGTAAGAAACACTTTTGGGGTTTTTGGAGAGTGGGAGGAAAATACCAGTACTCAGTCTTCTGCTGTATTTGGTTTCTGGCTAGACAAGATCCTGTTAGGTTTGGCTCCTTGCTTAGACAAGATTCGTATTTCACAGCGTGAAGTGGACCAATCACAGCTGTCTTGTTTAGACAAATTCAAGATCTGATTCAATTAACTTTGACTACCTCAGAAGCTTTCTGGTCTAACAACAAAGCTGTATTAGATTAAATCAGGATGTAAAAAAGTAACAATATGCATCTTCATTTCAGTGGGAAGAGTTTCCATATGAACTAATAGTAGCCTTCATAATCCATAACAAGAATAACTCAGTTAAAATATTCGGTAGAGTCAACATTTCATTATTTCAGTGTGCCAGCTGGTCATTATGGTACATTATAGGAAATGATGACATGATGTGCGGAATTACTGAATGATGGCTCCCTCTGGCAAGAGCAAGAAGACTCTTTTTTCTTTGAAGGCTTGAAATACTTCACGTATTTGTTTTAATTTATACTTTGGTCTCTTTTCAAAGAAACGACACTATCCAAGGACAGGTCTTTCAGTTCTTGAAGCAACTGAAGAAGAAAACTGACAGCTAAGACAATCTCCCTTTTTATTAGAAGACTATTTTTCAAAAGGTAATAACAAAGTGAAATAAAAATACACATAACACAAAATGATAAAAAAATAAAATTATGCTGTGCCATCTTTGTACAGATAGAGTTCCTACCTAGAATTCTTTTTTACTACATACTAATGAAAGATTGCAAAACAAATTTACACAAGCCCTTGCCATTTGTACAATAAACAAGTCTGGGTTTCTAATTGCTGCAAGCGACTTTACACATTAGCAGTAGCTCGAGCAGAATATATTCACTTTTCCAGGTTACCAAATGTGCACCACTGTAGGTGTTAAGGGACGTATACTTTATACTCCAATACTTCTTTACAAAAACAAATGTTCTTACTGTTGCTTGTTTAGGAAAAGATCTTTCTTTCAGTAAACATGTTTATACAGATGATTGGTCTTCCCAATCAGAATAAATTTCTGTTTAAAAAAAAATTCTTATTTGAAAAATCCATGGGGCACATAAAATACACTTGTTTTTCAGGTAAAGCAAAAAGATAAGGCCACATCTTGCTGTTAGAAGCTCCTAAGAATTTTAACTTTTGCTACACCACTAAGAAAATCTATTCCAGTGGATGTCAGGGACAGACATCAGGAAAACACCAGGTTAGATGAAGACAGCATCTGGTAATCTAACTGTAAAACTTCTGCCAGGTAGTCTCTTTCCAACTGCACTCACCGTTTCACAAAACATCCAGAACTTACCACGATCCCTTACTTGCTAACACAAGATAAAAGCAAACCAAAGCAAAGAGCTTTCCAAAGGGAGAACTGTCATCATGCTTACCTGTGTGATCATTTGAGCTGCTTCATTGTAGGACTTTCTACCAAGAAAAACAACAAATGAAGAATGGCATGCAAGTTTGAGTGATCCCCAAGGGAGCTTCTTTTAATGTCACTGGAAGACTTGACCCTCACGCTATGACTGAGGATGACACTCTGTGTTTCTCTGGCTCAGGAAGTTTCATGTAGGTGTTAGCAATCTCTGTATATGCTGTACAATCTACTACTGAGATTATTTTACACAGACTGTTACAGACTGCATCTATAACCTCAATATTATGACTGGCATCAGACAGAATCAAGTGGTCTCCAAGCATTTTCCTTTTCTACACTGAGACACGATGGAAAGATAGAAATAAGTATAAATATATAAACACATATAAGTACAGAGACGAGGACATCAACAAGCCAATCTGTTGGGTGCGATTACTATAAAACTGGAAAGCCAAACTGATGGTGAATGGAATTCTGATCTGCCAGGGGTGCCAGATAATGTCACCAAAGACATAAAATTTTGTACTTGAATTCTTCGAGTCAGCTGACAGAAGTAAAATGAGCAGGAAAAAAAAGACTGCCAAGGAGAAAGCCTGAGGTGTAGCAGTGAGCAGGGTGGATTTATCATGACTAATCAGACCATGTTGATAAACACAGAAGATATGGCCATTCCCCTGAGGAGGATATCTGCTGGGGGACATGTCACAATCTGCTTAAGAAAACACTCTGTGGATGGAAAGAGGACAGAGACTCGAGAGACACCTTATGGGCAAGAGGATCGAACAAACTGTTCGAGAGCTCAAAATGCTAAGAGGAAAAACAGAATAAAATGCAAAGCTGAAGCAAAATGCGCAACAGATCCTGAGATACCAATAGTGGCAAAAAAGAAAGGAATAAAAAAAATAATATATACTGTATTTGAATGATTCATTTCTTAATACTGACTGATTCACTCTGATCTTAAACCTGCGTTAACATACATGATTCCATTGCCTTGAGCTATGAGAGACCTAAAATGCTTTCTAGCGTGATTTACCTTATTGCACAAAAGAGAAGCTAGTTTTATTTCTGCATTTCTTCCAATATTTAATGTGAAATATACACACTGTGCTTAAGGAAAGAATACCATCCCACTTTGTATGTATAATTTTTCACCTGGAGACCACAAAGATCTTTAAAAATAACAGCTATTATTTCCTATTAAAAGTGATATATAGAAGCCTTACAAACTTAGAGGTGCCTCCAGGGAAACAACCAAAACTGCACTTTTGAAAAGCAGGTTTTTTTCAGCACAGGTATGTGTAGCTTTTAACATGACTGCAAGATTCTTCCACAGTGCTAATAAATACCCAACATGAAACAAAACCAAAACCAATTATGACTTGTCTCTATGGTTTCGACTTAGAAAAGTGAATATTACTAAAGATATTCCTCCTAAGCTGTCTGTGTGTGACTGTATTACTGACAACTGAGAGGAAATTTCATGTTAATTACAATGTAGCAAATGGTCAAAAAGATATCACACAAGTTTTTAAAATAATTTAAATAAATATTTGGACAACTGCTTTACTTGCTAGACAAAATGTAGCTACTGCCTTCTCACTGAATGTAACTAATTGCAAAGCTATCAGACAAGGAAAGTAAATTTCAGAAAACAGAAGTCTTAGCTTTCAGTGAAATGAAAGTAATCCCTTCCTAAAACCCCTACACAAGACAAGGGTATTATTTGCTCAGTGGGTAAATTGTGTGCTTGACAAAAATTTAAAATGTAACTGGATGCCATAATGGTCTGATACAAGATAAAGAAAGATGTAGAGATTTTCTTGATACCTGTCATTCTGAACAAAGAAGCCTGACCACAAGAAAATAAGACCAATGCTTTTAAATTACTCTAAAGCAACTGCAGACAAGTTCTTAACAGCTGCTTGTTTGGAACAATGTGTACCTTAAAGGCACAGACTTTGGAATTAAGTGTAAACCATTACGTTTAGAATAGGATGAAGGCAGTAAAGCATTAGGGATCAGTTGCTATTGGCTATTACAGCCAATGGCAACTGTGATAAAATCCAAAACAGTAGAGCTGAACATAAACAACGTTTAGACTTCACTGAAGCAGATACTATTTTGCTGATTTTTACCTGAAAGCTCAGATCTAAATGCAAGTTCACAACTGCATATATTTCAATGTCTACCTTTGACAAACGATTTTCTGACTAAGGACACAGCAGAAGAGACAAAAAACTTACTGTTGCACTCTAGAAACCTACAAAATGTGAAAAGAGGATTTCATTTTTACATACTGTAGACAATCACGCTATTCAGAATAGTTTTTAATAACAGTTAAAGTTTTTCTGTATTTACTGCATCTGTCATGTCATCAAAGTCTCTTTACTTCAAATCTGAACAGCAGTGGTTTCCTGGCTTCATGCACCAGTCAGATGAAAGGGAACTTGTCACAATTTTCTAATGTTTTATTATCCATTTGCTTCATCCTTCATTACACAGGTATCACCTTCTCTAAGAGGCCTCTGGCTTCAGCCCAGGAAAAGCCAGGGAGGAAGTAGAAATGTGCTAATTCTAATGCTTACACTAGTGGAGATAGAGAAATCACTCAACCGACATGCTCCTTCAATTCCCTCTTTCCTTTCAATATTCCTGTTATGTTCCTTTTTCCCCTTATGCTAATGGAAATTTCTCACTCTGGGGATTTTGATGTTTTGCTTTCTTTGTAGAGCAGAGGCATTTAGATGAAGAGCAGTTAGATCAAAGGTCAGCATTCCCTGATATTTTTAAACATTCAAAAGTTTAACAGTTTTCTTCCAAAAATACACAAAACTTTAATTTGTACCCTACAAATACACTAGTCATAAATACAAAATGACATTAAGATTTAAAACCAAAATTAAAACCAAATCAGAGTCAGAACAATGTTTTGCAACAGCAAAAAGAAAGAAGAAAGTTGAAACTCTTCACTAAAGACATCAGAACTGTTCACTAAGTACTACTGATAAGGAAAGTATCATCAAAGTCAATATGCTCTGTGAAAGAAATAATTTTAAGAAAATTGGATTTTTGAGTGAAAAGCTGTTAGACTGAAACTTTCTGGCTAGTCTTTATAACTAATTGCTCTTAGTGAACCATTTCTGTGCTCCATGAGTAAAAGGACATTTACACTTTAGCTTTAAAAATGGCAACGACATTAAATACATAAAACTGAAGTGGAAACTCTAATAAAGCAATGAGGTGCTAAAAAAGTGAACTACTATGATCCACCCACTTAATTTCAATTGTTCGGAAAAATGAAACAGCAATTATTTGACCAAAGCCAAAGATAACTCTAACAGTTGATATTCATCTCTGTCCTTGATGATCTAGTGTTCCAAGTTTTTGATTTCATATAGCTGGTTCTTGATTTACTGTGGATCTGCAGGCATCAGAAACTGAAAAGAATCAAGGTATTTGAGTTAGTATTCAAATTTGGACCTAAGAACTAGGGTGCTTATTTGAAATACTTCCACTGAAGTTCATTCTTTATCAGTCATGTTTGTACTTCTTAAGAACACAGGTTTTTAGAATTTGTCTTCTACCTCATCTGTGGGGAAGTGAGAGTATATCAAAGTTTGAAATGTTTTGATTTCATTGAATGCCAGTTTTCTGTATAAAAGATGAGAGTGTTAATATTATAATTTAATTATTATTCTTCAGTATGTAAAAACTAGATACAACAGAATATGCCTGCAGTTTATTCTCAAACTGCTCAGGAAGAAAATTTACTCAATTTAATCTCTAGATCTTGCTAAATACTACTGACAAAATTAAATAGTGGGAATAACTGCAAGCATCGTGCACGCATACCGTTTAAATAGTAAATTTATTTTTTGTTTGGAAAAGACAATATAAAATATGTATATTCATATGTATTTGCAGACAATTATGATACAGTGAGAACTGAAGTTTTTGTGGATTGGTGCCATGGAATGACACAATCTTGGAAGTTTCTTTTTGTAAGCAACCATTTCAAAATGGTCACCATTGTTTCAACAACTCTTAACAGTGTAAAATCAGAGCAGGGGTTTCAAGTCAAGCAGAAACAAAAGTCTGAAACATTTCTCAGAACTGTAGGGGCAGAATGGGAAAGGCCTTTAAAAGAAAAAACCACTGCAGCCCACTTTGAAGACATAAAGCCAGGAACACTCGAGGGGCTTGAAAGGAGCCACAGGAGACAGCGATACCTGAAAGCCAGGAACATAAAAACAAGCTGTATTGGGTCAGACAACCATTTCAGTGTGCTGTCTCCAAAGGGACTGGACTCAGATGCTTAGGGAAAGTATGTAAGTGTACTGTCTCAGCTTCCAACACCCCATAGCTGATGCATTTCTAGGTGTCAAATGTAGTTTATCTTTAGCCAAACTTCTGATAGGTCCAGATCTAGGAAATGACAAAATTTCTCTAAGTCCTTTATGCCCTTAATCATTCAGAAAATGTCCCCTGACAACAAAACTAGTGCGAGCAATTAATCAAGCAGACAGAAGAAGGTGGAGGGTCTGCCAGGGATAAAGCCTTTCTCCAAAAAGATGCATGAACCAGGAGGAGACCCCGAGCATTCCACACAGCCAGTAAAAACCTACCCACTGAGCGTTATCAAATATCCTTTTCTGTGTTGCATTATTTCTTGCAAAGAGGAATGATAACTGCTGACAGTAATAAGAATGCAGAGCACCATTCACTGCACACATATTTACTGAGAGAAGAACAAGGAGCAGGTACTGGCACAACCCCCAGCCTCTAATAAGCAGCAACCTGGCTTTCAGACAAGGTAAAGGTGCCCAAGGCTAACCCTAACCCAAGGCTTCTATTTGTGTGACAGCACTGAGGTGAAAGCATTAGTAATTCCATCTCACTAATGAATCCATGGAGTATTGTTTAAAGATGCGTAAGACTTTTTGTCTGCTTTGGCTTTTGTCAACACTTTATTATATTTTGTTGACCAAAGTTAGCCTGCTGTGTCAGTGGCTGTGCAGCACCATTACTGTCAGACCACAGAGTGCTATTAGAGGCAGAGGCAATAGCCTAGGCAGTAAATGCAGCAGTTGTAAACTTTCTCTTAACAAATACTTTATATTCATGAGGAAAACCTGACTTCAGACATAAGATTAACTTCTTGCCTAAAATCTAAGGAACAGTCTGCCAGAGGCGTAGCTGACTTTTTTTTAAAAAAGGTAATGGCAATTAACAAAATAAAATGCGCATCACTAATGACTGACAAAGAAAGTCAAAAATTATTGTTCCAACTTCACAGAAAAATGCATATCCCTGTTTTTATGCTAACAAGACTATGTACCTTGGAAAGTATATTTTAATAATTTTTCTCTTTCATATTTATAGGTTTTGTATCTACACTTTAAATAAAAATCTAGAGACACTGGAGACTTTGATGATCCTTGTGGGTCCCTTCCAACCAAGGAAATCCTATGCTTCTGTGAAGAATCTAGGTGTGGAAACAAGATTTACAAAGACAAGACAGTGTGTGTAGTCCATATAATCACAAAATTATTTAAGCATATTGCTTTTTCCTTTTTTTCGACCCCATCTATCAGTTACATATGCAAATAATTGCACAACCACTTAGCTGTGGTTCCTGCAAACATTGAAACTTTCAATTGCTACTTATGATCTTTTACTTATCCTTTTGAATTTTCATATGTTTTTGTATCAAAGTCATTAAAACACTACAAATGCAAGGTTTATATACAAAGCTTTCACACTCAAAAGTCTAAGGTATTCAATTAAACATCTATAAAACCTTTACTAAACTATCAATGGAATGTGTATAATCTGTGATTACCTAGAATTAGTACGAAAATCCATCTCAAATCCTCTGAATTTCTATTGCCGGAATGTCTCCACAAAACAAATAATTTCTAATGAACCCAGCAGTGATTATACCAGGATATGAGCAATTTCAATTTTCCAATTAAAACTTGCTTTTGCATCTTAATAACTGCTACTCTTGAAAATAACCATCTCCCATAGAAAGCACCAGGCTTCTGATGAAGGAGTGCAAAATTCTAAAATATTTAAGTAACATTAGTGAAACGTAAGTATAATTCAATTTGGTAATGCAGAAATAACCTGCTGGTGTTGCATGATCCTTTCTCCTTCCTAAGGTCATGATTCTTGATTTCCTATATTACCTGTAGTGTATATCTTGTTCCTTGCCAATTTAAAGTTTCTGGCCAAATGCATCACTGGGTGTGACGGTGAACCTGGATCACAGAGATAATAAGGACATGGTATATCCCAGAAGTACTGCAAGAGCATTTGAAACCTGAATTTTCATGATTTTTCATCTGAAAACTAAAACTTTTTTTTTCCAAATTTTGACTTTGTCCATGATCAGAAATCATATTATTTTCCATTGTTAATGAATAATTTTAATTCACAAAACATTCTCATTTGATTTTCATAAACAGCAGTTTAGACACAAACATTTAGACCTGATCTACCTCACCTATATCAGTGAACCCACCAGGGAGCATTTATGAATTTAAACATCATTACTCCAGTCAAAATTAATGCCCTGTCAGCTTCTTACTGAACACTTCTACAAACATACATTTGCATTCCAGGGCAGATGCTCTCCCCTACCCTGAAATATGACCTAAATATCCCAGTCCTACACAACAACACAGAGATAGTCTTCTGGAGAAAATTAAGTGCTCCATGTGCAAGGGTTACTTTTATTTGCTGTGACTAGGAGGAAAAAGAAGAACTGGGGGAAAAGTAGTAAAAAAATAAAATAGGAAGGATTGATGTGGACAATCCATAAAATGTTATCGTGAGGATTAACTTGAAATGATGTCACATCAATGTAAGCAGGCTCCAGTGTAATGAATTTGAGTAAAGAAGATGTGAGAAGCTTATTCCAATTCTCACTTCTTAGCCCACAAGAAGAATGATGGTTGACAATATAAAGGATTGCTAAAGGCCTAGACAAAGTTAAACTCTGTTTTTCTTGTGTTTTAACCAATGCAAGCAAATCTGGTTTCACTTACTAAAAGTATGATTATTTTAAATAACTTATTCTTCTGTTTGGATTTTATGCTGTAGGTGTTCCAAGTATAAGACTATTTCTGTATTGAATTTCAGCAGAACAAAGGAATGGGGCCCACTCAGCTCCTGGAAGGCATCAGAGAATGAACAGTAGGATCAGTAAACAAGGATCAGTAAACATCTTTAAGTTCCTATAAATGTACACACTGTTTTATTTTAGAAAATGCATTGTGCAAGTCTGTCAAATTCAAAAGATAATATAGCAACACAGGCAAAAAAAAGAGTCACGAGAAATAATATTTCTTCCTTAAAAATTTTTTTCACTATCAATGTTAATGCTTTTATGCAACTCCATCTCTGAATGGGAAGATGATTTAATTATTCCTTATGATAGTCACATTGTCCCAACAAAGATTTGCAATTGCTTCTAAAAATCTGAAAGTACAATTCCCACCAGATGCAGTAAACCACTTAACTGAATCTTCTCAAAGCAGATGGATGGAGGTTACTCTAGGTAGGAGAGGAAGCATGCTACAGATAAAGACAAATTAAGAAAGTTGAAGGTGTGTGGAGCATGGTGAAGACGACTGCAAACATCACTAGCAACAGAGATCCCTTTGTAATGCCTGTCACTGAAACCAACCACGTACCACAAAGGCAGGTAAATCTGGAATAAGGCTTACTCATCAAATAGTAACTCAAGTTGTATGAGTAACTCAGAAATGACAAAATCCTCCCTTCTAAAAAAATGCAAACAAAAACAATCTTTTTTTTTCTTACTATTGGTACCTGTAAGTCTACTTTTACACCAGAATCTTGAGTTCTGGTTCTTTTTTTAAACTGAAAGAAAGAACATCTTTCTTTAGCATTTTAGCTAAGAAGAAGAGAAAGTCAGTGGCCTGTTTTACAGTGACCTACCACTGAAGAAAAAAATCGCTTGGAAGATGGAAGAAATGGCTTTAAACTCATTTAGCTGCATGAGTTTTGACAGCTGTACCATTCACAGACAGCATGGCAGTGTAACCCATATGCACATCCCAAGGATTAGGATATCGTCCTGCAAAGTGCAACAGATTATTTGCCTTAGAGCAGCAGTGGTTCATGTCTCAAATAGGACAGAGGCATGCAAATGTCTGCCTTATCCTAGCCAGTTACTTAGAAAGATGATCATCATCTCTCGCTGCTTCTGGTTCATAATTATACCTCAAAAATAATTTCCAGGTAATGGCATCTGATAACTTCAAAATTGCTAAGTGTTTGTGGTTATTCTTTAATGAAGAAAACAGCATCCTAAAACTTTTAGCTTACCTAAAGCTTAACTTCATTAACTTCTTTTATCCTGTAGAGCCACCATATCAGTTCTGTGTCTCTGATCTCCAGCAGTCTGAACATCCTTGACCATAAAGTAGTTCTCAAAATTGAAGCCACAGCAGGACAGCAAAATCTCTGCCCCTGCATGCAGGACTTTTGCTGTTGCAGCAGCACATAACCCACAATTCCTGTGCTTCCGTAATTGTAGGCCAGCTGGACAATTTAAAACCCAACAATAAAGAAGAGCACATCAAAAAGGTCTCACCAGAAGGTACAGGACTGTTGTTTTGTTCTTTTAAGAACAATACCTCAAACGGAACATCAAATGGAAACTATGCGAAGTCACTAGCAAGCTGTTTAACAAAATTAATTTACATGTGTGTATATACATATCTATATGTATGTAGGTATGTAAGTATGTAGATGTATTTGGTGAGATATACAAACAAAAACATGAGAGGAAAAATAGGAGAAATGTGTTTTGCAAAACTAGATGATATAGGAATAAATTACAGAACTGGGAAACCAGGCATTTTCTTATATCTACTTGGAAGACAGTTGCAATGGACTCTGACCTGGAAAGGTGTTGCAAAAATTCAGTCCTTTTCTCCTACTATCTCAAGCTTTTAGAAACGATTGGCTTGTATTTGTACTTCTCCTGTGTCTATATGTCAGGCAGAGTAGCTGTCTTGTTAGCACAAGAAAAGAAAAGAGTATTATTTTCTCAAGAAAAGTAAGAAGCATGATAGGAGGTTTTGGTAAAATGCTTTCATAGTTCCAGAGGTTTAACTTAGGCCTTTTGCTTTTATTGAATCTATAAACAGAGTAATCTCCAACAGGCAGAGGCTGCTGGTTTTCAATATGCTTATGTATAAAGCAACACACTAAATGACATTTGACATTTTGTAAGTCCTCCATGAAACAATATTATTGTTATATATTAATGCTGCAAACTATTTTGAACTAGATGTTTCTTGCAACAAAATATTGTTTAAGATTCATCAGTAAATAATCTCCAAGGCATTGTGAGAGACTACACATATCTACTGGAAATCTTTGTGAGAGCAATACGGCCGCTGATAGGATATTGTGACTATATTTTATCCATCCATGACTCCAAAGGAAAATAGCAAGCCACAAATAACTCAAAGATTAGTTTTGTCCTAGCTGTTTGAATTTGGCAGGCTTGTAGAGGTGGAAGGGGATACTAAAATTGAGGAATGATCCACCATTAAATCGAATTTAGGAGCAAATTCTTGCATTTCTTTGTCAAGCTGAATTAATATGTTTTCAGCTTCTTCTACCATCTGTTTTAATGTACATACTATATACACGTGAATTTCAGTTTTTTAATTCACCTGCACTAGTTGAAAATTCAATAAAAATTAAGAAGTCACATAGTTCATGCTTCCTATTTCAACATCCCTCAAAAGATTCCAATGCTATCTACACCTACAGCATGCCTATTATGCTTTACTAAGTTAGTGATTTTATGCACTAGATCATCCTGTGCTTCAGATCCATTTCAGGTAAGAAGGACTTTGATATTTAAATAATATATTATAGACTACAACAATTAAAAAAACCAGTGGCTCTAGTAAACTGTTTCATCACACCATATATCATACAAAATCTAACAAAAAAGTGCCTTCAGTATCACCCATACCACGACTCATCTGACACAAATCACACAGTCCCCCTTGGACAGAATAATAAGTAATAAGTAGGTAATAAGTAGGTGGAAAAGACTGGAAAGTTGAGTCAGGAGTATTTTAACACAGGAGATATTTCCTGCCACATTGTGGAGTGTACACACCACTCAAGACTCATTCTCCTTCATACAAAACCACAAACACATTCCTTCTAGTATCCAGTCCTTCAGCTTACAGTTCTCTTGCACTTTATATGTTGATCAGGTTGCACCCAAAATTTTTCTTTATGTCAATGATGTTTTTGCTTAGAGAAACCATTCACAAAGCCAGGTCAGCAGAGTCCTCCGTATCATATTACAAAACCTGCTTGAGCTCCTAGAAAATAATTAGAATACTCTTTATGTGGTATGAACCCTGTCCTTCTTTTAACATGCTTATATTAGAGCAATAAACAAAATTCAATTAAAGTTAACATAAAAAATGGATTATGCTAACAAGATATCTTCACCACATTTCATCACACAGCATGCTTACTGTATGATAAATGAATATTTAAATGAAGAAGGAAACTCTGTTTTTGCACTCTGCGTTCCTGGTCTTTGTTTTGGTCGTAAAATCACAGAATCATTAAGTTTGGAAAAGACCTCCAAGATCATCAAGTCCAACCTTTGACCAAACACCACCTTGTCCACTAGACCAGAGCAGTGAGTGCCACATCCAGTTATTTCCTGAACACCTCCAAGGATGGTGACTCCACACCCCCCCCAGCCCACCATAATACCTGAAAACCCTTTCAGTGAAGAAATTCTACCTGATCCAATACGTTCATTTTCCTTCACTTCCAGAATCCGCTGTGGCTTGCACTGGGCCTAGGCTGGCAGAGCACCATCAGTTGGCCAGACTTCTCCAGTTACACTGCTCTTCAAGTTCATTGTCCTCACGTAGCTAGGCAAACCTGGCACTGTTCTTGCACTTCTCGTGACATCTTCTACCATCCTTGTTCCAGTGATAGGGCTTCTTCTGAGAGCCCTCAGCAGCTTTGAGGTATTCCTTCCAAAGGATAGGTCTAGGCAAGCTTTTATTCAACAGAGTTCCTTGATGACATCACTCTCTTTTTTTCAGGCTCTGAAGTGTAAATAAATTCCATTTATTTGCAACAGAGATGAATCTGCATCTGTCAAAGAAATCTTAAGAACAAGCATCATTCCTGTATTTCAGATGGAGTTACTGAACGGCCCACACAGGCCTATCAATATTCTCATAATAATCACAGCTGAGTACACTCCAAACAAGCTCTTCCAAGACCTGAAAATCTATCAACTTCTGAAAGAGATCAATAGTTTCAATAGAAAATGTTTAAAAATATGGTACATTTCAAAGGAAAAGCACAAGTCATGAGGAGCAGCTGAAAGGCCTAGGGGGGACTCAGCCTGGAGAAAAGGAGGCTCGGGGGGACCTTGTTTTTTTCCACAACTTCCTGACAGGAGGGTGTAGCCAGGTGGGAGTTGGTCTCTTCTTCCAGGCAACCAGTAACAGAACAAGATGACATAGGCCCAAGATGTGTCGGGGAGATTCAGGAAGAATTTCTTCACAGAAAGGGTTGCTAAAAGTCGGAATGGGCTGCCCAGGGAGGTGGTAGAGTCACCATCACTGGAGGTTTTGAAGAAACAACTGGATGTAGCATTTTGTGCTGTGGTCTAGTTGACAAGGTGGTGATCAGTCAAAGGTTGGACTTTATCCTGGAGGTCTTTTCCAACCTAAACGATTATGTGATTTTTTGAAAACAATGAAAATTACTCTGTTCACAGTAAGTCTATTATTTTTGTATTTTTTAAATACTCTCAAGGCATTTTCCATTGTAATACTTCTCAAAATTACATCAGGCAAATGCCCTTAAGCTTGGAAATTATTACTTTCTGGTACTGCCTGAAATAGCTTCTTACATCAAAAAAAAAGACAATCTAGCTCCCACAGGAAGAGCTGTGGCAGTATTTAGAGTTTTATACTAGAAGTCAGTCTCTCACTTCCCACCTCTAGCATTAGGCACCTGACTGTGTTACTCCTCTCTCTGTAATTTTCTCCTCTATAAAATGGGGATAATGAAATACCTGTGTCTGTTGAATTTGACAAACCTCTCTCCTTCCCTACCCCAGCATGACAAGGGGAAATAGAGGTATCATGATTCTAGCCACAAAATATGTCAGCCTGGAAAGGCGTGTGGCTTTTCTTCCCACCGGTAGTCAAAATAATGCCTAGGTTTTGAGCACAAGGAATAAACTCAGAAAATTTTCATCACCACCTATCTTCTGTACTACCTTTTGTGCTCCCTCCAGGCACTCACTGGAAAGCTGCTTATCTGCTTTAGAATGAACAACCCTATATGTTTAAAACTCTGTTGAATACATATATTTCACTTCATAAAGCTTTGCTTTAAACATGCCTATATATATATAAATTCAGCTAGTCATTTGTGCTTAAAAGCACACAAATATAATCCTCTTTCTCCACACCAGGGATTAGAATTTGACAAAAATAACTGAATTTCACAAGCAAAATTGCTATTGAAAAAGTCAACAAGGACCCTAAGAGCTGTTTGAAAATAAGTCTTAAACTCAAAAATCTTCCTCACAAACAGCAATGCAAGTTCCTCACGTGTAACTTTAATGAAGTAACACTTTAAAAATTAGGGATCATTCAAAGTTTCTGACCACCCAAATAAAAGTTTAAAATTTAATTTCTTCTATATTTTTATTTTTCAATTTATGATGAATGAAGGAATTTTATCACAAAAAGTAGTGAGAAAAATGGAAAAATAAAAAATTCACCAGAAAATATATCAAAGGAAACAATTTACAGAAACTGAAACTCATGACAGTTGAGTATGATTTTTTTTCCTAATTTTTCATGAACTGAGATAATATATTTAACAGAAAAGAGTATCAGAAAATAGCTAGAGCATCACAAATATGAACTGATGGCAGCATTATGTCCAATCGCTCACTCTAAAAAATGGAATAATTCAGTTTTATTTTTGAATGCAGCTTCCAGGATCAAGATTTTGTCAGATGGGGCATTTCAGCCTTTTAAATGTACATGAATTCAATCAATTTTAAGATCGGCAATACTTCTGCTATTTCTATTGTAACTTTTCAAGATCTCAAAGCTGAATACATGCAGAAAACTTTAGGACACCTGTGCTGTTTTTGAAAGCTTGAGCATGAGGTTAATTTGGAAATTTACAAATACATTGGTGTTAGAATAAATGAAACCCTAGCTATTTTACTACTTTGCTAGGATTATTGAGTTCTGCAAATGAACTCTTTGTATACAAGGAGATCATCTGTATAGATCATTCTGTTTTGCACTGAACTGGAGCACACGATTATTTAGGACTAATTTAGGGCACAGTAGCAAAATTAAGTAATTTCATTTGAACACAAAATGTTTTGAAACTCAAACTGCTCTTTATCCATAATGTGTAACTTCATCTACGTGCACAAAGTTAAAGGTGTTTACTAGGAGAGCGTTATTGCTGAACACTCAGGTGATGTTTAGCTCATATCCCCACAGCAGTGTCTTTTTCAACAGTGACCCAGCAGTGCTGATAACTCCCACAGAAGCACTTCTTCACTTACTTTAATTTATTATACTAGTAAATACAGAAATCTGACACCAGCTGAGACTCACCTGAATGATCTGCACCTTCCTTTTACTTCCAAAGGTTCCACCCTCAGGAACAGAAATACATAAAATGTGTACGCTTTTCTTTAGATTTTAGTACTTTTCCAAACCTGAAATGAAGCTTTTACGGTTTCCCATGGTAAAACAGGTCAGACAGTTCCTATCACAGTCCATTAGATCACAAGAAATACTTCTGTAAGTGATCACAACCCAAAAGCTGCCTTCAGGCTCAATCAGTCAGAAAGCAAAAAGTCACATGACTGCTTTAAACTTGGGAGATTTTGAAATCCTAAATTTAAGGCAAAATTAATCCTTTCTGACTCTCTGAACTATCTTTCAGATTTTCAATTACAAGAGCTGTTAAGTGTAATTTTCACAGTCACATAGAAGCACTTAGAAATGCATTAAAGCTGAGAATTGGCAGCATTTACATCTTTCACATGATTATATTCTCAACTGTCCAAATAATGGAAAACAGTTTTTGAAAGGTGATACATGTTACACATCTGTCTTCATGTCCTGAGTTGCTCCACTGGAAGAACATGCACCATCTCATGGAGGGTCTCTTTATAAGGACTCAAACAAAGACAAGGAGCAATGGATACAAGTTTCACCATAAGAAGTTTTATCTTGACATAAGAATTCTTTTACAGTAAGAACAATCATTCACTAAAACAACTTCTGCAGGGACATGCTGCAGGCCCCATCACAGTAGGTTTTCAAGATACAATTGTACAGACTGTTAGAAAATCTCGTCTAGGTTCCCTTTCCCTCAAAAGGCTGGATGGCATGATCATTTGAGGTAACTTCCAACTGGGGTTATTCTATGATTTCCTGTGTGCCAGCATTTTACTTACATGACAGAGCAATTTTCTGAGTATTTGATCACCAGCTCCACGTATGTGGAGTTTCAAATCCATGGGTAACCAGAGATAATTCTTCAAATTACTTGACAAAATTTGTCAATGAGATGAAAACATAAAAATTATTTGGTGGTGGTTTGTTGGGTCTTTTTTTCCTAAAACTATTCTGATAATCAATAAATTTGTTATATAGAGATTTTTTTTTTTTTAATCCCCTGAAGATCTCTTCAGTTTATTTAGCCTATTGTCCAAACCAAAGTAGCTACAGCAACAATCAGTGAGTAGTAGAGATCTGTTTACTACTCTAGAACAGTATTAGTCAAACTCTGTAAAGGTGTCCTGGGTTGCAGTGTATTCTGTTACCATCTTCATGAGCTGTTGAAACCAGGTGGGGTGGTGTTCCTTGCCTCCTCCCTCTGCACTATCTCCTGTTCATGGGCCAGCTGTTGAAACCAGGTGGGGCAGGGTTCTTTATCTCTCCCATGACCCATCCTCCCTCCAGGGGATATCTCCTGTTCATGGGCCATCCAGTCTCACAGCATTATCCCATAGTGAGCTGCTCCACCCAGGGGGAGGAACCAAGCATTCCATCCTGGATAGAAGCTGAGCTTTCAAACACCACAGGTAGCCCTTACCTGCTGGATTCCCAGAGGACAAGAGCTACCACTGGACCTTCAGGTGAAGACCAGACCTTTCTTCAGGATCACCACTTCAACAGGACCACTTCATCTGGACTGCTACCAACACCCTGACTGACAGGGTGTCAGGTTGTATTCTGACTCTGTCAGTGGTTTCTTTTTTGTACTATTTCTTTTTTTTTTTCTCTATTAAATTGTATTTCTGACTTGGAGTCTCTCAGTGGTTTGTTTTCAAACCAGCACAAAAGGTTATTCAGGATCCATTAACTGAAAGATTTTAACAGGATGCAGCATGTAGCCTGAAAAGATTCTATGCAAAAAGTGTACAGAGATCTGTACCAGGAAAATGAGATCCCACTAGTAGGCACTTACATTATCTTTTAAACAACAAAATACAAAAGATTGTAATATCTTTTATAAGTATAAAGAACAACTGAGCAATATTGAAAGATAAGAGAAGCAAAAGGGAGTTGCTTGGAAGAATACATGATTACTTCTTCATATAGTTATCCCTTCTGTGCATATGCAAACCAAAAGAAATCTAAGAAATGCATGCTCAAAATAATGACATTAAAAGGAAAGACAATTACAAGGAACTTCAGACTTTTAGTATGAAAAGAAATTACTATATTTCTACTCAAATAACGATGATCTCACAGCACTCTGTACAGTTTGCTATGTAGCAAAGGAAAACAACTTTTAATCTCTAATATGAATATAAACAAAGATTTGGTTTTGTGAAAGCTTGAAATCTGAAAAATACCCAAATATTCTAGCAGAGATGATTCTGAGAGAGATTCTTGTTTTCCAAGCTACCTAACAAGTATAACAGGTTCTTAGTCACTTAAGAGTTACAGGTCAAGTCTTTAAAGGTTAAAAAAAAAAAAAAAACCACAACAAACCAAAAATAAAAAAACAAGCAAACAAACAAACCCAAACGGTGAAAGGCAGAACTAAGAATATTTAGAAGGCATATCTCAGAACAGAAAAGAGCCCTTTTATATATGGAAACAAACAGTAACATTAAATTATGACCAACTAAATTTGTAAATTGTGTAATGGCCCAGAAGTAACAATCTGATTACAATCATTACCTTGAAGTTCTTTGCAGTGGAAGACAATGTTAATGGGTAAAAACCAATTCCCCTCAAAGTAAAGGCAGCTTCATCAAGCCATACTCCTGAATTTCTGTATTTAACAATAACTTTCACAGCCAAACATCTGTCAATCATGAAAACCATTAACATTTAGAAAGACAAATAACACACCTTGACAAATGTGTTACAGCTTACAGCAAAGAGGAATCTTTCAAGGTGACTGTTGAAATCTCCTATTCCTTTAATTGAAATTTTAATTAGGGAGTTTTAATCAAGGACGTTTTGAAAAAACTGTTCTGATTTGTTACAATGTGAGGTGACACATAATACTCCTTTTTAGAGTAGCTTTAATTTTCTTAAATTGTATTCCGTCTTTGTTTCCTTTCTTTTCCTGCATTTGTGGTACAGATGTTTACATTTGTGGCAAACAGGGGGTTACCTCAAGCAGTTTTTGCAAATATTATGCATACTGCAAGTTAACTTTTAGTTGTAACCTTGCAGAAATTGCTCCAAGCTCAAGAAAAATGAAGCAATAACTAAGATGGTGCTTCTGTTAAGTCAAGATAAGCAAGACTTGGTCACTAATAGATAACTAGTTACTGGGTGGATCCCTATTTTAACAATTACATTCAGGTGGTTTAAGCTAAGTTGATCAGTGGAGAAGAGATTCCAGACACAGCTGCTTTTAAAGCATTTTCAGACCCAGGCTACAGCCCAGGTACAAGCTAAGTGTTTTGCCCTGATTAATCTCACCTATAGCAGACTCCTGCAGAAAAAATATGCTGCCATGATATCAAATTGGGTCCCTAGAAAATATCACCATGTAACTGTAACATGAAAACTATACAAAGACATCAAACAGCTAAAATTCCTGTGTCAGACATTTCAAAATTGTGAAATTCAGAATGTACCTGATTAACAGACTGAACTTGAGCATAAGCAGGGAGGAGACATCCAATTAGCTAAAGGGATACAGGAAAAAAAACCTGTGTGCTGTTTAAGCAACATAAAATCATTCCAATTCCTCGAGCAAAACTTTTCATGAATAATGTATTAAAACAATGTTTCTTGAAATCTGGTTTTTCATTTCTACTGTACATATAGTGGTTTCTTAAACTGTACCGAATTGTGGGACTGGAATATACAAATTACTACATTTTTCCAAAATACTTTTTCAAAGAGGGCATTTGGAAAGTTATTACTATACTATTTGGTCATACATTTACTTGCTGTAAGAAAGATAGTTCAATACAGAAGGCAGAACCTTAAGGAATTTGTATCTATAGATGCTATCAAGGAGAATGCTATCAAGGAGAATCAATACTCAAGCACAGAAGCAAGGAACATTAAATTGTATCATTTTGGTAGAAAGTGGCTTGGGTTACATTTTACTATAGGAGCAAATTTTCTTTGAAAAGTAAAAATGCTTTCACAAAGTCGAAGAAGCCATCATTGGAACTGTTTCCTACAATTTGTCCCTTTAGCTGTATCACAGAAAATCACACTGAGGAAAAGAAAAAAAAAAAACAGGTTTGGTTTGTGAGAAGTAACTTTGTTTTGTGATGTGAAGCTTTCATCATCCCAGTGAAGAGAAAAGCAGGTGGCATGACCAAGAAATGAATTTAAGGGAAGAGCCTTCTACATGCTCAGATTGATAAATAAGACCTCCTGGTAATCAAGGAAAGGCAGATGGACTTAGAGTAACTTGGCAGCACATCTGAGAGCTGACACCAGCAACATCCGTAACTATCGCAGCTCAGAAGGGCACTGAATGTAGTGGGAGATTGGCAGAGATAAAAACTCAGCTCTCCACTGACCTCAACCCCAGAAAAACAGGAAATGGGAACTAAGTCAGATTTCTAAGGCTGGGTCAAAAGAACAGCAACACTAAGTATGTATACAATCAGCTAAAGCCAAAGTACTGCTTAATAAGCAATTAATTATGGAGTTAGTACCTTTTTGCAAATAAAGAAGATTATGGCTAATATCCAGCATGGTAAATTATGACTGAACAGCTTGATTGCCTTCTAGACTGAAACAGATGGAGCTGGGGTAAAAAGCAGTGAGTGTCATTTTTCTGGATTCTAGCAAGACTTTCCACACTGACTCCCACAGTCATCCATATCAAAGCTTGGATGTTGTGTTCTGGATAGGAACACATGTAAATAGTAACAAAATGGCTGGATAATTGAGCTCAAAGTAGTCATCATCAGATATAGCCTAGCTGCAGGCCAGCAAGAAGAAATACTGCAAGGATCTATCCTGAAATATGTCCTGTTTAGAATCATTACCACTGACCTGGACAAAAGGCTTGTTCACCTGGTTCGTAGATGACCCCAAACGAAGAGGAGAAGTCGATACACCCGAGGGTAGCGCTGCCATCCAGACAGACCTAGGCAGTCTGGAGAAGTGGGCTGACAGGAACTTCCGGAAGTCCAACCATGCCAAAAACAAAGTCCTGCACTCCAGATGGTTACCATCTGGCCAGGAAGTAAATATGCTGAAAAGGACTTAGAGGTCTGGAAAGACAGCAAATGGAAGAAATGTCTCCAGTGTGCTCAGACAGCAAAGACCAACAGTATCATGGACTGTATTAACTTAGCCCACATTCTTCTTGTTCAGTGTCTTATTAATAACACAGCAGTAAAAGTTGTTACTCAAATTCCTTGCAACTACCAACTCCAGTTTTGGCTTCACTACCACCATCCCTGCATATATAAGTAGCACTTCTGAACTCGTGGTTTGAGGCCTGCTCCTGCTTTTGCCTCCTGTATATTTGATTTTCATATCAGAGTTCCCTATTTAGCCAAGAGGATATTGTTAGGGTTTTTAGGAG
>VZTA01029719.1:250-39168 GCA_013398855.1 Mohoua ochrocephala
GCTCCCAGCAGGGCAGGGAAAGGTGGGCTCAGGATCCTGGGGTTTTCCTCTGAGGTACCTCTGAGCAAATGGTGAAAAGGTCCCTCTTTTAGTGAGGTAGAGTGTTAAATAGGGTCCCAATGTAACGGCCGCTCCAGCAAGCAGAGCTCCACTCACGGTAGAAGGAAGGCAGCAGAAGGCAAAATCCTGCAGTGGTGATGAAATCACCTCACAGCGACCGCAGCTTCTCTCCCCTCCGAACGCCGAGAGCACAAGAGAGCCAGGGGCTCCACCCAACCCCTTTTTTCCCAGTCCAAATCTTGTGGCATCTCTGCCGTACACGAGAAAACCCTAGGTAAAAGAGAGTAGCCAGCTGGACCCCTCCCCCGAGCTGTGGCCAGGTCTTTTGTCTCTCTTAAGTATCCAGTCATTATTGTCTCCTAGCAACACGTATAGGGTAGAATTCCTTAAGAGAAAAAAAACCCCAAAACCAAAAGGGGAACTCCTAAAACCCCAACAATCATGTAACCAATAGAAGGAAGAATACTAATTAACAAGAGAATTAGGTAACTTGCAGCTGGTATACCATGATTTGTTTGTGCTAAACTGTACACATAAAGTAAAATTTTGAGAATCAATGTGCTATCTTTGTGGATTTACCACCTAGCACCAATCTTTGAGCAAACAATAAATAAACAAATACCTCAACTCTGTGTATGAGATCGGGTTACTGCACACTGAGTGATGAATCTTGCTTTTAGGGACAACAATGCTACTTCTGGAACTGCTATAGGACTTACTGAGATACTTGCTCCAACCATGAACAAGCTCAGACCGGGCCAGGCCAGGCTGCTACAGTGCCAGAAGAGATGTGGAGTTCTCATGGGCTGTGCTTCAAGGAGCCTTGCAGCAGAATGGGAGATAGCTGTCAAAGTACCTGCATGTAAGTTGCACCTTGCAATGCAAGACAAAAAAGAATTTTTTGTGCTCCAATGAGCTTGTGTTTGGAGGCAAGACATTTATCATGAGGAAGAGGAAGCAGAAGGACTATATTGACTGGTGAGACAACTGACTGTTGTAGACAGAGCTGGAAAGTCAGGATGAACACTTCTAGTTTCCTCTCATAGGTTAGAAATGCAGAGGGAAAAAACAACATTGTTCTTGTGCTAGATTTTTTTATCCCAGAAGAAAGCCAGAGAATCATACTCTCATTTGTGTACTCTAGCCCTTTAAAACGGTTTCTGTACCAAATAAATATTGCAGGGGAAATTACTGTTTCTAGACAGTATTAGTCCCTTATGATTCTGCTGTGCTCTAAGGTAAATATGTTGTTAGTACTTAATATCCTGTTTTGTTACGTTCAGTAAATATTGGGTATAGAGGGAGATAAGATAGAATTGAGCTACAGGCTGTGGGACGTGCCTGCAGAATGCCAGTCCCCTCCCAGTCAAGGGTTAGGCCCTGACCAAGCCCTGGCCCTAGCTGGTCGGGAAGTATGCCAACAGACCCAGGTGTTTCTGCACTAAAAATGTAGTCAAGTCACCTTGACTTGCTGATTTGGTCTCATAAAAGCTGGACCCCCTTTTGAGGTAAACTTGGAAACGTTGCCTAGGAAAGGTTTTCCAGGTCCTCACTGTGAAATGGGGCTCCCTAGCAATTGCAGACTCTGGGTGACGGTAAAGTGTTCAGGCAGTTGATGATATTACCTTGCTTGTTTTTGCTCAGTGTGCACTTGTTGTTTTATTAGATGTATTGTTTTACTGTTCATAGTAAGAGAAGTAATGTTATGTTACACATATTCCTGAATTTGGTTGGTTGAAATATGTTCATGTTCCGATTGATACCTTTTCCACATCTGTTTTTGCTTCCGCCCATAGAGGTGAACGTGTAAAAGACGTTCAACGTCATTTTTTTGTCTGATTTTGCAGCCCTTGGAGTACCTGTCTCCGTAAAGATTGATAATGGGCCAGCCTATACATCCAAACGGATGGCCGATTTTTTTCATTTGTGGGGGATGCGCCGTGTCACAGGTATTCCACATTTTCCCTATGGGTCAAGTGATTGTTGAACGGGCCCATAGCACTCTCAAGTCCATGTTGTTAAAACAAAAGAGGAGGAGTGCAGGGATGGGACCCCCCACAAAAGACTGCAAAAAGCCTTGCGTGTTCTTAATTTTTTGAATTGTGGTCAGAATGACCTAACCTCCATACAACGCCATTTTAGTGGATTACAGTCTCACTTAGAAAAAGCTCAAGTACTTATTAAGAATTTTGAAAGGGGAAAATGGGGAGGACCCTTTCCGTTGATAACCTGGAGGCAAGGATATGCTTGTGTTTCCACAGATTCCAGTCCACGATGGGTACCTGCAAGAGTGGTCTGACCAGCCTTGGTTACTCCGGCTTTATCATCAGCTCATGGGGAAACTGAGCGAACAAGATGAATGGAGCTTGTTTGGTTCGGGCGGTGGGTCAAACACATTCTAATGTTGTGAGTGTTTTGTTTAGTGATTTTTGTTCATATGGTTGATCAAGCATTGAAAAAGTTACTGTAGTACAGTTTGAAAACAAAAAAGGGGGAGCTGTAGAGGGAGATAAGATAGAATTGAGCTACAGGCTGTGGGACATGCCTGCAGAACACCATGGCAGCACAGAGAAGCTTGCCTCTGCCTGCCCTTGGAGAGAAGAAATGGACACAGCAGATGCCTTACGGAGAGGAGCCTGCCGGAGCCTGCCAGAGGAGTAAACAGTGCATGATCACCCCCATATAAGGACATTAAAGTGTGTTGCTGATGTGGAAATGCATGATAGGTTGCTTAGGGAAAAATACCATATAAGGAAATACCGTGTTGTCTCAGTTTGAGACAAGTTTGGGGGAGACGCCCTGGGAGGGATGTGTCCTCCACAGAAGACAGGTTTCAGCACTCACTGCCCCACCAATATGAAAGGAATTTCTTGGAGGAAAGTGAAAAAAAGAAATTATTTAACAAGCAGAGTGCCAGCACAGGGCACAGGAAAAATATGAGTAATGTCAGATAATTAATCTCCTCTCTGCAGAGAAAGCTGGTGGATTAGAGTTCCCTCTGTAGCTGGCTCAGCCCCTCTCAAGGTCTGAGGCCGGGATGCGGCATCCCTGCAGCCTCCCTGCTGGTCCACTGGGTCCAATGATCTGGTTCTCGGATCACAGCTAGGCCAAACAGTTCCAGAAGAAGAAGAAGTAGTTCTGGAGGATTTCGGTATGCTGGCATGGGAAAAGTTCTTGCCTCAGCTAACAGGCTAGCTAAAAGCATGAAGGTGCTCCCTCGGCTCTGCAGCGGTGAGAACACGGGGGGAGTGTGTGGGAGTCCTTGAACACAAACCGCGCTGAAGAATTCGCCTGGCTTCTCTCCCCGCTCTTCTGGACCCAGCTTAAAGCTATAGGACTGATTTCTGGGCAATAAGCAGACGATAAGGGAATACAGTATTATCATAAAATCACCTCAAGACATGTATCTTGAAGAAGTGTATAAAACTAGCTTGTTTCTTGCAATAAATGTCTCTATCCCTGCCAAGCTGAATCTGTGCATCAGTCATTACAATTGGGCAGCTATGGTGGCTTTCTAAACTCTACAAACAGGAGTGGAATGCATCCCGTCTCATTCTTGCTGTCTGGTGAGTTCAGTGAGCCTGGCTCCCTTTGATATCAGTCATTTGGACAAAGGAGTCCTATTCTAGGCATATGAGTTTCATGGACATAATCTTCCATTTAGATTTCATGTAAGCAACTGCGGGAGCAACAAACGGACTACACACAATCCATTCTATAATATTTAGTGGATCTTGGCCTTGTGCCCACTGAAGAATGATTCCCACCATATGGTTTTTTGATTCAAAATGTTCACCCACAAAGGCAACTCAGGAATCCATCAAGGAATGTAGTTGTTATTTAATTTTATGAATGATTTCCAGGGCATTTTTCACTTGAGGTGTTAGTTGATGAAGGGCATCAATACTATCCTCTCCTTTCAAAAAGTCCAATAAAGGTTGCATATCTGTGTTGGTAATCCCACAAGGAGATCGCACCCAATTTAAGTCCCCAGCTAACTTTTGCACATCGTTTAAAACTCGAATTGACGCTGTAAGGGTTACCTTCTGTGGTCTAACAGTGCTCTGATCTATAACGGTTTCTAAATATTTCCAGGGGGCTGTTTGTTGTACTTTCTCTGGGGCAATAATCAGGCTGGCCTTTTGTAATTGGCTTTGAAGCTCGGCTATGGCTCGTGCAGTATTTAGTGCTGCACCTGCAATCAAAAAGTCATCCATATAAAGGTAAACAATCTGTTCAGGGCGCTTATTCCAGAAAGGTTGCAATGCCCATGCTACAAAATTTTTACGTAGGGTTGGAGAATTTTTCATACCCTGAGGTAATACAGTCCACTCATACTTTTTACTTGGTTCCCCCTTATTTATCGCTGGTACTGTGAATGCAAATTTTTTACCATCGTCAGGATGTAACGCTATGGTAAAAAAACAATCTTTCAAATCAATTACTAAAATTTCCCAGTTTTCAGGTATCATATTGGGAGAGGGCAGCCCCAGTTGTAGTGCTCCCATATCTTCCATTACTTTGTTAATTTCTCTCAGGTCATGGAGCAAACGCCACTTCCCGCTTTTCTTGGGAATAGTGAACACAGGAGTGTTCCAAGGGCTCATTGATGGCCTTACATGACCTTTTACCAATTGTTCTTGAACTAGTTCATTAATGTGGGCTAGCTTTTCTTTTGTCAGTGGCCATTTATCCACCCATACCGGGGATTCGCTCTTCCATGTCAGTTTTAGTTTGGGGGGTTGCCCACTGTCAATGGCCGCTCCAAAAAAGGCGTGTTTGAAGTTATTGTAGCTCCAATTTGGCTTAACACATCCCTTCCTAATAAATTTAGTGGTACGGCCATTACATATGGGTGAATGGAACACTGTTTGCCATCAAGTAATTGGCAAACAAAAGGCTCAGCACTTATCCAAGTGTCCTGTAGCCCTCCAATGCCCCCTGTCATGGTGTTGGCATGTTTTAATGGCCACGGGTTTGGCCATTCCATCAGGCTAATGATGGTTACATCGGCTCCCGTATCAATCATCATAGTTAATTGATAAATTTTGCCTGTTTGTCTTTTAAGCCTAATTTCACATTTTGGCTTGGCATTTTGAATGTCCATTGCCAAATAAATTTGTGAGGAGTTGATGGAGCCAAAGCCACCATCCCCTCGAATTTTAGAACTTGCCCGTGGCAGCTGGGCCTTAAATGGCACAAGTTGGCCAATTTTTTCCCCTGCTGGAATATGGATAGGTGGCATTGAAGTCCACAACATTATTTTGATAACTCCACAATAGTCTGCATCAATAACTCCTGGTAATACAAACACCCTTTTTCATGTTGTGGAGGATCGACCAAGGAAAAGTGCTGATAGTTCGTGACCGAATGGCCCCTGGGCATTGGTGGGGATACATTGTACTTGCGAGTCCCAAAGTGTTAATTCTGCTGTTGTTGCCAGGTCCACTCCAGCACTCCCTGAGGTGGCGGCGGAGAGGCTGTCCAGATAGCCTTCTGCTAGTGCCCTGCAGTCGTTCCTGCTCCTGTTCTTCAAGACACTGTAAGATCTGCCACAGTCCTCTTTCATTGACTGGGGGTACAAAATCTCCCCCCAGAGGTGTAGGGGGCAATGGCGGATATGCATTGTCTGGAGGAGGGTCAGGCGCCGGAAGCGATGGGTCGACTTCCATCATCGGTGTGGGCTCTGGACTCTCCTCTGGCTGAGTGGAAGGTTGAAAAACTATTTTCCTCATAATCTGGCGGCAAACTAGGGACTGGTAGCGGGGGTTCAAAAGCTTTAACTGCCGGACATGTTATAGGCAAAAGCCTGGGCGGCTCCCGCGGCCGTGGCACTCTCAGCTTTCATAGCTTTAAGCACAGTCAGTATTGTTTTCCAAACTGTCACGAGCTTTTGTGCTTCGTCTCCCTCACTAACAGCGTCCCACAGTCTTTTCACTACCTCCTCCCAGGTAGCAACATCAAAAGCCGCATGTGGCTCTGGCGAAAAACCTTCCTTTCTGCACCATAGCAACAAGTGCCTTAACATAGGCTCACCATATTTTATCCCTCTCACAGAGAGGATTTTTAATAACAACCTGACTATGGCCCCTTCTTCTGCAGCCGCTGTCTGCCCCATAGCCGCAACAACTGTTTACCTCTTTAGGGTATCCGTTGCAATGTATTAACACTCCAGAGGCCGTGTCTTTTATCCCGGTTCCGACCGTGGCTTTTTCCCCAGTCCCAGCCGTTTCCTGGTCCTGCTGTGTCTTTTTTCCCCAGTCCTCCATCTGGAGTCTGCTTCCTTCTCCCGCTGTCCCTCCATCTGCCTGAGTCCAGACCAGCCGGCTCAGTACCTCCAGTCAGTCTCTCCCATTCCTTGATGCCCCCTGCCCGGACCGGGTTGGCTTCTGATCCTGTAGCAGTATCACATCGGGGTCACCACCTGTGGGAGCAACAAATGGACTACGCACGATCCAATATGAATCAAGCAGAAGCCACTTTATTACCCCTAAGCACCCTTATTATACTTTATGTTGTTCTGTCCATGCCATCACGCATTACATGATTGGTAAAAGCAATATACATGTGCAAAACATGCATGATTTAATTGGATCTCTCGCTTTGTTCATGTGGCTAGCATGCACCTATAACACGTGAATCACTAGTCAGTTCATTATCTTTGTTTCTAGTTTTCTTTGGTTGCTGTTCCTCTGTTGCATCAGCGTTTCTTGCTGCCTATGTGCTTAGTCCATCCGCTCGCATGGCTGATGCACCACATGTCCATCTTCTTGCAAAAACTCTGTTTCCACAAGCAACCTTGGTGGTTTATACTTTTTTAGTATTCTATTCTTCCATGTTTTTAACTCTTATCACTAGGTTAATCCCCTCGCCCATGAGAAACTTCTTACTCCTCTATGCTGTTATTTGCAAGAGAAGGTTTGAATTTTGTTTATAAATGTACAAACAGTACTTTATATGTACTAGCTGAAATATATTTAACATACTTCTAATTCTTAAAGTGTTAAAATATTTGTTTGTATTGATGGATGAGTGAAAACTATAGATTTTTTTCTCCCTCTAATTCCCCACACGCTGGAGAAGAAAAATCCAGCAAAGATGCTGCTTAACTTTAAGAACTTTTATGCATTTAGTTTCAGCACAACCTGTGTAGATGTTGTCAAGTCTTTTGCAAACTCATCAAATGAACAGCTTTGATTCTTAAAGATTCCCCTTGCTTCAGTAGCTGGAGCTATTGTGATACATACTTTATAATGTAATAAATTAATGGGATCTAGCAGCTGCATAATAGATCTAGAGCTAAAACTCTGGAAGTGAGCTTCCACTTTTTCTGGATACACTTTGGGCTAATCAACCTGTAACCTCCTTCCCTTGTGGGACTTTCCTGGGTGGGGGATGCAGCAGTGTCTTCTGCTCATCTGCGCTGCTGCTGCATCCAGTCTGGCTTTTGGTTTGAGGTTTTCCTGCAATGTCCTCCATCCACACTGTTTAGAGGATGTCTTTTCTTGGCTGCACCATCCAAAAGTCCAGAGGTCCCTCTGTGACTGGAGCTCAGGTACCCTAGAAAGTGTAGAACTATGGCTTCCAGTCTGAAATGTATGCACATTAAGGGATAATCTCTGAGCAGCAGTGGCACTAACACTGGGAAATCATAATTTCTTGTGTGTCACAGTGGCCATTTCTGTTTTATGAAAAAATGTCCCTACATAATTAATTTTCAGTATTGGGGGAATATGTACAGCTTTTTATAATTTTATAATAATTTATCAGCTGCTCTCCTGCAGTCCTGTGCTGGCTGGCTGATCTAAAAGTACACAGTCAACAAGACAGCAATGAACAGAAATATTTTCAAGAGCAGATGGGATGTACCTTCAAAATCAGAATTGTCCCAGCGAAACTGGGACATCTGGCAATCTTAAAAAAACCCAACTAGATGAAATAAAAATTATGACACAGAGGAACAGAAAAATATGCCTTCGCATTGATTAGCAGGCAAAGCAATCAATCTCCTTCAACTCCCCTTTCAGTCCTTGGTGTAAATCAAGGAGAAATAAGAATATTGTTTTCAGACTTAGAAGGGGTATTTCACATCTTTTCCTCCCTCTTTCGTGTTGCCCCCAATAACAGTCTTTGCGGCACTTATAAACAAAATCTGTCCCTTGCTATCCTTGTTACTGGGTCCAATCAAAGTTTTACCATTGTCTTTCAGGTGCTTTGGATCAAACTCAAGCCTGTCTTTGCTGAGTGTGTTATTGTGCAGGACACCACCTGTCCACAGTCCAGTTTGCAATGGAATTTCTTTCCTGGCCAACATATATTTGCCTTCTCAAAACACCAGGCAGTCAAGGTAGCATATCCAGCTGGTCTCTTCCAAGTGTGGGAGAGCCACATGTACACTGGATCTACAATAAAAATACTATAGCATTTTTCCTGTAAGTTGTTTTTAACTGCATTATACTACTATGAAATCAAATGTTACATAGCTGCATGAATAGTTAGACTCAATGATCTTAAAGGTGTTTTCCAACATAAATGATTTTACGATTCTGTATCTGTAGTTTTATATGCATCATCTAGTCTCATGGTAGGTTTTGGGGTAGGAAGTTCACAAAAATGCTAAGTGTGAAAGACAGGGACAATTGATCTCTTGTTCAGGATGTATCTTGCTAGAAAAATGTGCTAGAACTACAAATGAAGTATAAAATGATGCTCCTTGCATTGCTAGGAATTATTTAAATTTGTATAGAATTATTTCTACACACTTAGAAGACAGTGTGTTCTTATAGACACAGTGTCTAGTGCAGTGGAATCCTCACCTCTGCTGGGGTGTGGAAAAAATCATGTGATGTTACAGATGATAAGCACTGTAATAATGTTAAACAGTACTGGTTTTATACTGCATTTCATCAGCAAATAGCACAATATATCTGTATTGGAAATTTGTATTTTCAGTAAAGGGAAAAACTAAATAGTAGAGTTTGGCCAGTGAGTGCTTGTATTTCAATGGCAGTTTGACAATGTAGAGGGAAATGTTTCTCTAAGCATCTTTTCACCCATAAGTTAACAAGTCAACCCAAAAATCAGAGCTCCCTGATAACCAGCATACATGTGTTTCCCCGTATGATTAAATGAGGAATAGTTACTATCAATCCTCCGCCCACAGGTCCACTTACCTGAATCATTGTGTTACCCATTCCCCTTTGTTTGTATTTTTAATTTTTTACAGTACAACAGTTCAATGCTTTCCCACGTTCATGCCATGATTGTGCCTAAGAGTAATTTCTTAAATTTTTACTTTTTTTTTTTTAAATTCCAGATCCTTTTCTAAATAACTCTTACTGTTGTTAAAGCTAAAAACCTAAAAGGAACTATCTTCCTCAAACTCAAATGACAGTATGTATTAGTTCATAATTTGATCTTCAGACAAATTATATGCATGTATATCCTTGTGAACACAGTCTGGTTGTCAGAGATGCCCCTCAATGACAGCCATGCCACCAGGGAAGTTATATGAGGGTGGGATTTTCCTTTCTGGGAAGGGAGTCACAGCTGATGCTGGTAGACATGAGAAAAAAGAAGAAAACAGGTGGCTCCCATTTGCCCACTGCACTTTTACTGAGACTTATAGGAAGTTTTAGCATTGCACAGGCAAGTTTTTTCCCAACAAATATAAATGTTCAGGAGGAAATATTTAAGCCAGCAGGATCCCTTAAACTTACCAATCCCATAGATACAAGAAAGGTGAAAACAGAGGTTTTGTTGATATCCCACCCAAGATTCCTTTGATGATGAATACTGCAAGGAGTGGGACTGTTTTTAAGATATTCCCTTAGATTAAAAAACAGCTTTTCATGAGGTCCTTAACTCATTTTAGAGTGAAAATGACCTCTGCTGGTGGAAATTTGCACATCTATTCAAATAATCATTATTCAGGTCTTTTCATAAACATTTGTGTCCAAATGCTGTTGCACTACTTCCTCAATATTTTTTTTTTTAGTAATCTTCTAAGAGGAACTGGAATATTTCAGAGTTGCTGTATGCTAGATTATCACCTATCTTCAGTACCAGAAATATATATGCCTAAGAAATATTACTGAGGATGTCACAAATGCTGGAAAACTAAAGAAAAGACAAAGTGACCCCAAAATACTTGTTCTTATTGTCCCGTTCCACTATAAAAGGGGAAGCTGGGAAGGGTTCTTTTGATAGATTTTTCTGATGAAAAACCAAGCCCGAATCCGGCAATATTATATCTGAGAACCATTTATTGAAATTAAATTTAAAAAGGACAAACTCAAAGGCAAACAAACAAAAGAAAACCAACTAAGTGTTCTCACAAAGGGGAGGGGGGAGGGAAAACAAGAAGAGGGAGCAGAGAGAGAAAAGAAAGAGAGAGAGAAACAGGAGACAGGGGACAGCGTTACCACAGAACCCCGGCTATGCGTTTGTGCGTGTTGCGAACTGTGCGGTGCGTTTGCTTGGCTTCTGTTGCAGGCTGGGTGCGATTTTCCAAGTGGTGGCGGCAGTGTGGCTCCAATGAGGCTTTGGCTGCAGGCGGCGGCTACAGAGCACGAGGTAGTTCCCAGGATCGGCACAGCAGGGCGAAGCAGGCACGGGCAGGGTTCCAGGGAAGAAAGTGCGAAGGCGGGAGCAGAAGGGGCCAAGCTGACCCTCCAAGTGACCCAAAGCAAAGGACAAAGACAAAGAACTAGAAATAAAGACCCCACGGCGTCATGGCTAGCTGCTTTTATGTGTCCCCAAACTCCTCCCCCAACTCAGCTTCGCGGGCCCATTTTTGGTGGGCATTTTTGGCGGGCATTTTTCTTCACTTCATTTGTGACTTATGTTGAGGCATATATATATCGGTCCCTCTCACTTATGTAAAGCATTTTGCCTGTGGCATCCATTCTGGCTTCATCCTCTCCTTATAAGGAGCAGATTCCTGTAAGGATAAAATTAAAATACGTAAGTGATACTAGAATAATCTGTACAGAAGATAGATTTGATTTGGAAAACAGTGGTCATTCTGTGCTTACTAATAGATTGTTTCTAATTTATAGGATCCAAAAGGTTTATGGTCTGAATTGTGTTTATAAAATACGTAATTTTCTATCTCCTCCTATGAATGGCACTTAGGGAATGATAACAGCCAACAAACTTTGTAAGGACCATGGTACTAATTTGTAGGAAGAAATGGAGAAATAGAAATAGAAAATTATGGCCTAGGTAGAGTCCCTAGATTATGTCTGTTTTGAAAACATTATATAAATTCTGGAATCACCTAAATTCCTAAAGTTACAGTACCACTTTCTAGCTCACTATTTTCTATGAAAATATCTGCACACTTTTGTTATTGATAAAGATCTGAAAGTAATAAACAAAAAATGGGGGGGTTTTACCCACTTCCTGTAGTTGCTGAGCAATGTTTGCCAGTTGTAACACAGTAGCAAGTGGTAAAATGCAATGTGAAAATACTAGAGTATTTATACGTGTGCTTGTTTAAGGACAATTTAAAACAAGGAAAAGCACATTAAAAGAATCCCAGTTTGTGAAAGCTTCTGTCTCAGAAGAATCTCAATTTCAACATAACCCTGTTTTTTATTGGGGAAAGAAAGTTCTTCAGAAACTTTCCAACCAACCAGGTATCTCTAGGGAGCATGCTGTCACAGGACAGGGAAATTCCTGTCATTTATATGCTGTTTTCAAAAATAGTTTTTAGCACTCCAACTTCTCCTGTGTGACAAAAAAAGTAGCAGAAAAGGCACTGCAAGAGCACAGAATTAGGTATTTGTGCCCTGGGTTGCAAGAGAACTCGTATTAGTTTTTTGCCATCCAGATTTGTTCCTTATCATGTTTCTGGCTAAGTTCACAGAGAATGCTGGAAAAATATACTTTCAGCACTTTCTTCTAATTTAGTACACTTCCCATATGCACTGTCGCGGGTTGACGCTGGTTAGGCGCCAAACACCATGAAAGGCTATTTATTTATTTGCCTCTGCTATAGCTAAGCAGAGAAGGGGAAATTGAAACTTCATTTTTATGAGGTGAAATAAGGATTATTGAGGAAAACAAAAAACTTCAAGGCAAAACAGGCTCAGACTTAGAACAGTATAAAGAAGATTTATTACTAACAGAATTAAAAGTAAAAAGAATAATGGGAAGCCAAAGCAAACTTTCAGAACACCTTTCTCTTCCACTACCTCCCTCTTTCCACCAAACCGTGCAAGGGAAACAAACATGGGGTTGGTCAGTGTTTCATTACTTAAGAGTCTTTCTTCAGGAAAAGGAAAGAGGAAGAGAAGTTTAAGGAAAAGAGTTTCTTCTGCTGTGCCATGGGATTCCTCCCACAAAAGATAGTTCTCTGTGAACTTCTCTAGCGTGGTTCTAAACTTTCAACAAGCACCAGTCCACCTGAAATCTGCCGCAGTGAAAAATATCCCTCCCATGAATCTTGCAGTCTCCCCACACTGCCATCATGGGTCAATAATAGTCATGGGGTTTTAGTCTTTTAAGGATGAGTGAGTCAGGCCTGAAAAGCAAAAGTTCTCTTCTTCAATCTCTAAAAGCCTTTCACAACATCTATGGGCTCTGGCACCTTTTCATGGGCTGCACGTGAATTTCTGAATTCCCCCATGTATCTCATCTCATGAATTATAGGGAAAAACAAATTTCTGTATTACAGTCCTCACCACGGCTTGCAAGAAGAATTTCAGCTCTGGCACTGAGAGCTCCTCCTCTCTTTCCCTTCCCCCACTGACCCTGGTGTCACCATATTCTTCTTCTTACATGATACCGCTTTCTTTCCTCTCTAACTTGGAAGTAAGTCGATATCGGTAAAGTTACAGCTGAGAAGTTGATCTTGTCTGGGTTCTGCATTGGGAAAGACTTGCCAAGTTTCTCATTTCTGGTTGCATGGTGTTTTCTCCGATTCGGGGCAAGCCATGCCGGCCGCAGGAAAGGGCCTGCCAGCCCCACACGAGCCTGCCAACTCTCTGCAGGCCGCAGCAGCCCCAGATGACTCTCAGCTGCTTGGTCTCGGCTCATTTGGGGGGGGTTTTCCAGCCGCGCGGCTGCTCGCGCTCTGGGTGGCTTTCTCCCAGCAGCCCAGCCCCGCGCCGCCGTGCCGGCACTCTGGGGGGCCTGGGCCTGCTCTGGGATGGGGCCCAGGGTGCCCCCCCCAGCCTCGTCGTCCCTTGGCAGGGAAGCAGGAAGGAAAAAGGAAGTTCTCGCGTTTCCTCCTTCCTTAAATATGTACATCATGGAGGCGTTACCAGCTTATTTAACTGGTTTAGCAACCTGTCCATCAACCATCAGCTCTATGTCGGCTACGGAAGCCCTTCCAAACCACCACACACCCATAGAAGAGCAAACACATGCACACATGAAAATAGCTCCTTATTAATGGCTGTCCTGTTGAAAAATGTTCTCCTTTTTTTGCCTAGTATTTTAGAAGTAGCTCTGAAAGGAATAGTTTCCCTTCACAGGTCATCAACCAAACTTTTTATTTGTACAGAAGACATTCATAGCTTTAAATCGCTGAGGAAGAAGCTGAGTTGTTATTGTTGTTGTGTTGTTGTTTTAGGGTTTTTTAACAGGAGATTGGGACGGAAAATTTAAAATATTATCCAAAAAAAGTTGACAGAAAATCTATCGCTGTAGGGCTGAGTCCAGCTTGCTTAATTTCAAATGTAAGTCTGCCTTTATCAGCAAAAAAGTGGAAGCTGTGCTTATTTCTAAGCACATGCTATGCTGCTTAGAATCCTAAACTCTGTCTGGTGCTCTGAACTCAGTAGGTTTGCACTGAGATAAGGAGGGAAGTTTGGCCATTGGGGTGTTTGTGTAAATCCACTACTGAAAAATATAACCTCAGATTTGACAGGTTTATGCTTTTCATCCTCAGAGCCACAACAAAGTATATCCACTCTGAAGTCCCAGCCAAGGCTTTCTTTCTGTAAAGTGGAAGGCTACATGGAGAGGAGGAGGTGGATGTGCTGTGATTTCCCTCCAAATGCAGAACATTTGCTGGCAAGCCTGAAGATCATCTTACCATTGCTTGGCAAATATATTCATCATGTTGCATCCCTCAGAAACTTAAAATACTTGTTTGTGACAAACAGACCTTTCTTTTAAGAGGACATGACTCTCCTCAAAATTATTTGAGACTGAGGGAGGAAGAGGGGAAGGAATTAAAGCTGATTAGAACATATTTTGACAGTTTCCACATTAAAAATGTAACTGTGACAAAATGAGAACCCTCTATAGAAATAGTTCATCTTGACCAGCTCTTGACCTGAAACTATTTGGATAGCCTTTCTTCTGGACTTGTTAAAAATGTACAACTCTAGAGTTTTCATCACAAGATTTTATTTCTTTCCAGTACAAAAGAGTTTTTTATATAGAAGTGGAGTTTACTGAGGTACAAGTTTCCGAATTAATTTCTAACAATTAAGTTAGTTCATTGGATATTACTGAAATAGAATTCAATGGGTTTGAAAGAGTTTGCATGATTTCAGTTGGTAGTTTTGGGGAAAAGAAAAAGGAAAATATTAAATATAAATACGGGAAAGATGAGAAATCTAAACAAAAATCAAATTACTTCCTATATGGGAAAAGTTTAGAGTGAAAAGTGAGAATGTCATTTGACCCAGCAGTCACTGGAGTGTGAGATTTTGCCTTTGAAACACACAAAGAAATCCTTTCATGATCATTTTCATCAGGACTCAGAACCATGGAAACAATAAATTGCATCATACTGGCTGTCACAAAGACATTGGGATGCAGGGTCTGACAGTTAAAAAACTGGAAAAGATGTTGATTGATTTCTAATTATGTCTCTAATTTTTCTCACTTCATCTCTTTTAGTACAATGGTCCACTGCAGTCTCTGAAAATGAAGGACAAGTGCAGATTCATCCTGGGTTTTCCCTCTTAAAGAGGCTGGGATTTCACTAGGGAAAAGATGATAATCTCATGAAGTTGAGTTTGCTATATGAACATCACGTAACCCAACTTTGTGTCCCTGCAGGCTTTGCTGAGCATTTTGCTGCATCTTGCCGCAATAACAGCTAGGGCTGCTAAGCTTGTTTCTGTCTGGTAAAATGCCATGCAAGAGTGGAAACTAGTTGGCGCTATACACCCGGAGTTTGATGGAGCTCAATGGAGCTCTGTTGTGCAGAAACTGTTACACAGTTTCCAGTTTGTATATCTAACCCCAAGCATGAGCAAGGAGGGACAGTAAATGAACTGAAGATACATGTGAAGCCAGTGGTTAGTGTTTTGGACTTCCTCACTGCTCAGGCAGGAAGCCAAAAAGTCTGGGAGAAGACTGGGAGGAACAAAGGGGGAAGGATAAATCATTTAATGCAATCCTGTGTTATTTATGTGTATTCATACATAAGTAGCTCCCCTCCAAGAGTTCCAGATCTCTAGATTGGATTCCTAGGTTTTCCTTGATCTAATTTTTTTCTAGTCTCAGTATTGGTTTAGTCAACCTTCCTGACCACAGTTTCATGGTCTGGCTATTTCATCAATGCTTTCCTTCATGAGTGTTGCTTTCCAACTTCATAGCATGTGCTTGAGAGAAGATATTTCACCCCTCCTTCCCCCATGAGGAATGACTTTAGATGACCATATGGAAAATATAATATTCATGTGTAAAGTGGTATGCATACCTTAATATAGATGTGCAAGTTGCTAAACCCTCAATTTACATGGGGCGCTATGTAGTGACAGAGAAATCAAATTACTTGCCCAAAACACTTAGTGGAAGTCAGAGGCTGATGATAGGAGATTTGCCCTGAGTGATACCCGTGCTCACTGGTCTGCTCAGTATCGCTGGTAGACTGGGGCTATTGAAACTGATCTTGACCTTAGCTGAAGTGGCACACCCTACAGCAGTTGTGTATTCGGGAACATTGGGCTGCTGAGAGCAGCATTATGAGCTTGGATTATTCGTTTGTCAGGATGTTAGGTTTTTTTCAAGTCTGACCAGAGCAGTTTTGTAGACTTCGGCTATGTAATTTTCATTAGTTTTCCAGTGCTGAGTTTGTTTTTTGTTAGCTCACCTCATTTTTTTTAAGTCTTGTTTGGTATTGGGATTGATGTTTGAGAGAACTTTGTGCTGTTTCCATGAGTCATGAAGGCATCAGGAATTTTTTCTGTTCTGATAAACTCTGTGATCGCCACTATCCCTGGGCTCCTGACTGACAGTTGGATAGGCTGGCTTCTCGCAGATATCTGACCCTTCATACCTGTAGAAGATCTTGAAAGTGACAGTGTTTAGGCAATCCAGTTTTGGATGTCATTAGGACCTCTTCCCAGTCTATCTCTGCCTCACCCCCCAGGATTGCCTAGAGTGTTTTGCATTCATGTATGTCTGTGTACAGTAAGGATGTCTGTGTAAAGTAAGATCCTGCTGATGGCAGCACTCAAAATAGTTGTCAAAGGCCCTAAAATCTGTGCCACATCAACTTCTCACATCACTTTAAGCAAAACTCAACAATACAAAACTTCCTGAACATGTCTGTTCTTGAAAACATTTACGTGACACACAGTAGACAAAGTGTATTTGAAAAATGGGGAGGTTGGGCATTAATGGGTAGGGATTATGAAAATATCGGTCCATGTTAGGCAAATGTTTATCCTCTCTCCTTTAGAAACAGGAAACCTGTGTGAGTTTTTCAGAGCTGTAAAGCTGAGACAAGAGAGCTGCTGTAGACTCTCACTTGTCCCTCCTCTGGCTTCTGAAGAAGCATTAGGGTATGCTCTGCAGTACCTGTGCTGGCACTGGTAAGACTTACTTACTTTCCCTTATTCTTTATTGAAGCTGCATGTGTTTTGTAAGCCTGTTCCAGAGAAGCACTGCTGGCAGAACAGTGATGCCAAAGGAAGTATCTTTGGAGGACAAAACTCCTTTTCTGCTGTCCCATTGTGTTCAAATACATTTAATAGAGAGGGGAGGTGGGTCTAACACAGCAGGACAGTCTCTCATACCGTATTATTCCATGTGCATAGGACAATGCCATTACCAGTGGCTAAAGCTTGAAACTTAGGTCACTGAGTAATTAAATATACACTATCTAAGATAGTGAGCTGTGTAGTTTTATTGGTTTGTATAGTCAGATTAAGTTATTGACTTACTAACTATACTCCTTGTTTTCTCATACATACAGATGTACAGATGATAGGATTAGTAATTGCTTAAATGAAGTATCTGCTCGACTAAGGGACAAAAAATCTGGCCTACAACACAAAAGATTACATGTGCTTACAGTGTCTGCCCTGCCCACTCCAGTATGCAAAATATGCTCTTATCAACACAGAAGAGTAAAATGTTTGCCCTCAGGGTTTCCTGTGCCAGTTCACAGATGGGCAAAGTTAATGTTCATGAAGGCTAGCAGAGTCTGATGTGAATGAACCCTGAACCAAATTTTCAGTAGGTAACTTTCAATTTACTTTTGTAGCCTCAGAATTAGACCTGAAGTGACTGTCACTTAAATCAGGAGTAATCTATCTACAAAACCTATCTACTAAAAAAAAAAAAAAAAAATCAGTTGAAACTTTGTACTGCAGAGAGAAAAAAGGAGTAATTATAGTTAAACACTTGTCAGACCAATTCTGGTGAACATGCAGTATTTCCAGTCTGAGATAAAAGATCAACCTCATCTGGTTTCTTTCCTTATAAACTGACACAGACCAAGCATGCTGACTTCTGACTGAAGTCAGCCAGGCTGCCTGTGAACCAAAGTTATCTGAATACGCTCCAAATCCATGACAAAATTGTGTAGTACTAGCTGCAAGCAAGCTGAATCAGTGTTTGCTTCTCTGTGTTAAACTGTTATTGAGATATTAGTGAAATGTATATTCATCCTATAATGGCTTTTTGAACCATTATCTTCTAATAAGAAGTCGGAGCTCATATGTAAGGATGAGGTAGGGATAAAAAGTTTGGTGAGAACCAGATTTTAATTGAACTGTATTGCTATAAATAGCAACAAATGTAAAAGTAGTTTGCACTGATGCTATACTGTCTGAGTTTGAGACAAAATTCAGAGGAACGTTCTGGGAGGAACGTCTCCTTTATAGAAGGCAGGTTACAGCCACCCCTCCCCCACCAGGTTCAGGAAAAAAATTCTTCGAAGGAAAGTGAAAAAGGAAAAAGAACCCTATTTATTGAACAGACACACAGGAAAAGAATAATTCTAAATAATAAAACCTTTCGCTGTGGAGAGAAAACCTGAAGATTTGAGAGTCCTTTCCATGGGTGTGGTCTCTCTTTCTCTCCTCTTCAGAGCTGGGTCAGCTTGGGCCCCTCTGGGCCGAGGTGTGAGGGCTCCCAGTGAGGTTCTGATGTTACGGTGTTCTGAACAGTCCAGAAGAGAAGAAGAAAAAAACCAAAGTCCCAGGGAAACAAAGGAGTTGAACTGTCCGTCTCTCTCTTCCGAGAACAGGAGCCAAGAGCCGGGAAAAGCAGGAAGGTGCTTGCCTCTGCTCTGCAGCAGCAGCAGCTATCTACCCCCATGTCCTTGAACACAAAAACTGTTTTGAAAAGTTGATCTGGCTTTTTTTTTTCTTCTTCTTGCACCCAATTTTAAAGACACAGAAAGGCACAAGAATCACGTCTGAGCATAGAGCAGGCGATGGGGGATACACATCATAAGGTCACCCCAAGACATATACCTTGAAATGAATCCTTACAGGACTCGTTTTACATTGCAAGGGCCAGTACACTCAACTATTGCTGTAACCTTTATGACTTACAGAGACTAATTTTATCAAGAAGAAAAAATTGTTCTAAATTTCAGTTCTGCAAATTTAGCTTTGTCCATAAGAATGAGGACAGTTATTCCTGGCTCTGACAATGCTAAAAATGAAAACAACCAGGCCATTTGCCTCTTCTGGAATATGTGTCTGTAAGTCTCCTGAAACTGGTGGAAATGGAAATAGCAGGATATCTGCCTCTTATAGATTCAGCATTACTATATAGATTTCACTGTCATGCTGATACGAGGAGACAGGGAATGCTGCTTTGCCATCCCCCTTTGGATTGTGGAGGATTAATAGAATTAAAGTAACAATATGGCTTTTAATAAAATAAACAGAAGACTGAACACGCAGAGGGAATAGACCCATTGGGTGGAGCACAGAGCCCAAACATGTTTTCAGACATTAAACAAGACAGTACTTTTCGTGGGTTATTCACTGTATGTCATTTTGTCATTCAAGAGATTTACCATCCTGACTACCTCACTCGTCTCTACTGTCTTGTGCACTATCATTTAGAGAAATGCCAAGAAAACTGTTTCTGAACAAATTTTGTAGCAGAGGAAGGAAAGGATCCCACGGGGCAAGAGGATGAGACTAACGGTAAACAAAATGCTAAGTTCAGTTTTCAAGGAGACTCACACATAGTAAGGATTTATGATTGCTTTGGTTTAACAGGACAGGTTGGCACTGGAATTTTCTGTGCTTTCCTATTGCTGCTACAGAGTGCATATGGAAGAGCATTATGAGTGGCCTATGGGCAACGCACCCCCACTCTGCACTGCTGCAAGTGTAGGCTGAGGACTTGAAGCCCTGGAGAGCTGTTGTAGGCATGCAGGGATTGCTGTCGGTTCAGCTGTTTGCTCTCATTTCAAGTCCCACCTTCATCCCTCTTCCTTCTTGACTTGCTTCATGGGCTAGTGCAGAAAGGGAAGAGGAAAGAGTAGACCCAGGGCTTTATTTAATTGCCAGGTGCTCTGAAAGGATAGAGAAAGAGTGAAACATGTGTCCAATTGTGCCTACATAGGCAACATGAGGCTAGGGCAATATTTCTGCGTTTTGTACATTCCCCCTTCTCTGTCTCATTCACCAGCAGCACAATGGCTGAAAGGCCTGACAAAATCTGTCCCATCGGTAGTTAGTATTAGGGCTGCTGGAAATGCCTGAAATAATCCTCAGGGTATCTGAAGATCTTGATCTGCTGATGTTGCTGTCCACTTCTAAAACTGGCCTCAAGGGTATATATGACTAAGGGTATATATGCTAAGGGATCTGAGTTCAAGGAGCATACTGAGGTGGGACAGAGGAGCAAAGAGGTAACTTATTCCATTTGTCAAGCTCCCTCTTCTTTGCTTCCAGTATTTGCTCTGGGGCACAACAGCAGTGGGCTTCAGGTCCCCATGACAGCAGTGATAGAAAATGCATTCAAGGATAGGCATGGTGCCAGCTGCTTGGTTTGGAAGAAAGGGAAAAGGCAAAGATATTTGGGGCTAACGCTTCTCTCACTTGCAACAGGAAACAAATCCACTGATGTAAGTGGGATTATACTGGCGCAAATCTATTATTTCATGGACCTTTATGAGAGCAACTGAAGGGTTGGTGGTTCTAATTAGTCCCCCATACCCACAGAGAGCGATGGTGTGAGAACAGAGAGGTCTGATTGCACCCTTCTTATCAAAGGAAACCTACTTAGATGGTGCTGGTGCCCTGTCACCAGTTGTGGGCCACTCTCCTGAAGTGGGGAGATAAGAAGAGTATCTTGGAATGATATAGCTGGCCTAGCCCCATCAGAGAAGTGCCTAGTCCAGTGCTAAGGGAGGAAAATATTTTTGCTCAACATCTGATCTACTATTCTGGTTAATCTGTGCCGAAGATCCTTTGGAAAGAAAACCCTTGATTCATGTATGTGGACGAACCATTTGGGATCCAGTTCTCTCTTTGCCAAACCAATGAAACTTTGGCCAAGTCTCTCCATAGAAGCAGGGGCACACCATTTGTATTCCGTGTCAGTTAAAATAAAAATGGTATATGACTATATATCAGGCAGAGCTTAAAGCAATAAAAAATACTAACAATCTAGCAATCTAACAGCCAAACAATCACCCATTATTTCTTTTAGGGAAACAAGACAATTTCCCTCCTCCCTATTAACTGTACTGCACTGGTTCCAACTAGGTCTGCTTAGAGAACTGCTCATTTAACTAGACCTTTTGTAACAAAGTTAAAGTATTTTATACAGTACTTCTGCAGATTGAAGAGGACACTCAGCTAGAAAAAAACTGTTGCAAAAAAGCCCAACAATCCTAAAATCTGGCTGCTTCTTAAGCCATTCCAGTGCTTGTGGAAATTACTTTGTCCAGGTTACCAGCATATTCATTTAGCTTTGGTATCCCACAGGGAAAAAGACAGAAAACTGAATTGTTGTCATACCTATCTGTTAGCTATTTCACACTAAGTAGTACAAGAAATGCCAATTGTTCTGCAGATGTGAGCGATTCTGCCTCTTCCTTCTTCATCTGAAATGCAACATCCCTTACCTTTTTTCTCTTCACAGAAAATTCAGACCCAAAGCTGGTGGTTTTTTTACTTGTGATCAGTCACAAGGAAGATCTTAGGACAGTCTTTTGCCAGAATATCACATTGTGTCCCCTTCACTCCTCCTGGTTGTTCGCAATGCAAATTGTAAGCTTTGTCTCACGTAGTTCCATATCCATGGTAACCAAATGAAGGTAAGTTTGCATTACTTCCTCAGTAAAGTGTAATCCCTTCCCTGGTATATGTGCCAAGGCACACAGACTTAAAGGGACAGCAATATATTTCATGGAAGGGGAAACAACCAAAGCATCTTCTGCTTTTCTTTTTTCAGTTATTTCCCCCCAAGTGTCAGTTATTGTTGCACTCACTCCTTCACCCTCTCTTTCCTATCTTGTCTTTTCTATAATTCCCATTGTTAAAAGGTAGACTAGTTCTGATTTCTGCTTTCTCTTTGCCTAGAGGCTAAGAAAACAATTATCAAGTCAAACTGCCGACTTAAACACCACTTCTTGGCAAAAGCCTTTCTTTGACCTTCTTGGTATCTTCAAAAAAACATAAACAATGGGGGTGGAAAGTCAAGCCAAGAATGCCAGTGCTCGTATTCTAGTTTTTCAGACTTTGGGTGTCTGGTAGAGCAGAGGCAGAGGTGCACCAGCCTCCTATTATTCCACTGTATTGATAACTGGATCAAGTCATGCAGGTTCGAGTTATAATTTTCTTTGTAATGGTAAAATATTTTAGAAAGAATTTTTTTCTGATCTGTAAGATATGATGTAGAAAGTAATATTTTTTTCTCTTCATTTCTGGTTTTAATTCCATTTAAAAGAGCTGAATTCCAGATTTAAAGAGCTTTTATTTTTTCATAGCTTCATAGACTCCCTTTTGACTGGGCAAATACATTTTTTAGCAAAGGGAACAGACTCAAACTGAATGTACTGCAAAATTTTTGCTGTTGATACTGTTTTCAATGTTGTTTTGGATTTTGCTTTTGACAGCCTCTGCACTGAATTTATGCACTTTCCCTTTATGTATCTGGAAGGCTTAAAATGCAACTCTTTCCCTCTTCAACACAGTCTCATGCTGTTTGAATACAAGGAAGAACTTCTTTACTATGCAGGTGATCAAGCACTGAACAGATTGCCCAGAGAGGGTATGGAGTCTCCCTCACTGGAGACAGTCAAGAACCATCTTGATGCAATCCTGTGCCATGTGCTCTAGGATGAGTCTGCTTGAGCAGGGAGGTTGGACCAGATGACCCACTGTGGTACCATCCAACCTCACCCATTCTGTGATTCTGTGAAACATCTTTAGCTATTGTTATTTGCCTTTATCTGTAGTGTTCTCAATAAATAAGCTCACATAATTAAAATGCAGCATGAAGATTCCATCAGCTTCCAATTATTCAGATTGATATTATTGATTATTCAGAGTGAACAACGCTGCTTGTCTCAACCAGGCCTATGACTTCTACTTTGCAAAGAGCAGAATAAGTTGATATTTTGGCCTCTGGACAGAAATTTTACCAAAGGCTTCACATGAGTAGAACCCTCTCGAAATTTATATTTGCCGGCATATGAGAAAGCTTAAAGTGTTATTACAGTATTCACTACCTGTTACGTTTTCAGAAAAGCTTCATTTCCTGGAGTCACTCTTCCTTGTGAGTTTTCACATGGGTGTTCCAGTGGTGCTTTGAATATCAAACTGAGTGTCCTTTGTTTCTGCCAAAGCAAATGGCAGGCATACTAGAGAGACAAAATAAATTAAGATCATCCTACAGCAGCTAAGAGTTCAGTGTGCTTAACAATTTGGATGTTGATGGGCAGGGAAAGGGGACCTCAGCTTCATTTAGCTGCCCAAAGTCAGATCCTAAAGCTAAAGACTGAAAAGGTTTTTGTCATCTCCTTTTGCTTCTGATTAAGACAGAGAGAAAACAGTAAGTTTTCAAGCAGTGGTTTGTCCTAATACATGGCAACTGAAAAGAAAGAATAATATGGACCAGAAATTATGACTATTTTGGGCACCCGGCTAGATGCTTTTTTACTGGATGGAGCAGAGATTGGTAGACAGATAATGTGCTCTTTTTCCCTGGTGGAACTGCCATAAGAAGTGTAGCTAAATCAGAATGCAGAACACAACTGTGTCACTTAAGTGACTGTACAGTAGTAGCATGAAGGTTATCTGCTGTTTTCCTCCCATTTTCTTTTTAAAGTGTTACCTTAAAGCAGCAATTGATTCATAAATGATACAGGGTATGAACTCCATAGTTCATAGAGTTGATAATAGAAGAATTTTCATCCTAGCTATGATCTGAAAAAAGCATATATTTTTCCCATTCATTCCATGTTGCAAAAGCATACTTAGTATTCTGTTGTCATGCCAAAGCAGCCCAGTTACCAAAAATATACTCAAATACGTTTCTGTATGGATATGGAAGGTTTTGAGAATTTACAGGCCTTCCTAGTTTGATGAGCAGATTTGCTGTTACCTCCTAATTCATGTCTATTTAGTTGAAAATTTAGTTGCATATTTCTCAATATTAAAGTTAACCGTGGGCCATCTACCTGAGTATTTGAGAACCTGGAAATGGAGATGTTTGCATTCATAAACATCTAAAGAAAATGGATAAATGTGAGCCAAGTGTTATAAAGTAATCACTTGACAAATGTAAAATGAAAAACAATATTAAGAGTGATACTCAGTAGGTAGCACACAGTGTAAGGAATATCATGGGAAGCTGATGAAGTTAAGATCCTGTTTCGGTGAAACAGACACACTTTACTGTAGTCGGCAGCAAGAAGAATTCTATTCTGTTAAATGCCAGCAACCATGGTGAGACAAGTCTGTCTGGGAAATTGTCACAAAATGTTTGTAAGTTTTTCAATTTTTAGAAATTTTCATTTTTCACATTCTGTAATAAAGAGCTGGTATAAATTTATGACTGACGCAGAGTCCTTGACTTCTACCTTGGAACCCCCTTAAAGGGGAGGGGGAAAGAATGCTATGGGAAAAAAAGAGATATCCAAAATGTTCTCAGTGTGTTATCAAATGAATGAAACACACAGAACAGGGAAAGTAGCCAGCCATTCATCCCACTGACAGATTTGCAAAGCTAAATTTGCTTCCAGAGAGCAGCTAGAAATTCAAACACACAGGTGATGATTGGTGCTGGCACCCAAACTCTGATTAAGAGGACAAAGATGTATCCTATCAGATTAATAGTTATGCGTTAATTAACTTGAAATCAAAATAATGTCTTCAGCTGTCTATGTACAGGAAATTAATGGTGATAGCACTTGTTAAAGGTAATGGAAGTTAATCCCTGTACTTCTCATATTCAGGGCCAAACTCTTTATTGTCCTTCATGTTATGTCACAGTTCATTCCCATTGTAGCATCTTACCCTCATTGTGCTGTGTTGCAAAAGGCTGTGCAAGTTGTCGGGAAATTGAGAATCAGGCCACTAGATTACTCATCTGGGAAACTTTCTCTAAATATTGACTTCTTGCCCTAAGAAGGTGTGTCACTGCATCTCCTCCTCTGTGAGTCATCCTAACATGAAAAAATGTTCCTTTTGCCTCACTCTTCTCCTTTACTCTCCAAAATCACTACTGTCCTTTCTTTGACCTCCTGTTGCATGGGTGTTTTTATCTAACAACTTCTCTGAGAGATGTGAGGCACCATTTTTTGCAGTTTTTTCTGTAACCAAATGCAGCCACAGATACTTTCTCATCATTGTTGTGTAACTGCAATATGCTATCTGGAAGAATGTTGAGAGGCCACAGTAAGGGGACAAAACTCTGGACTCCCTCCATCAAAGGACATGAAAAAGTCAGCTTATGCTATGCATCCTATTCTCTGCACAAAGGAGGTTGCTAGCCCATTCTTTCAGACTGTTGCTCATAGCTTTTTATTAGTCTTAAGGTGTCCTAAAAGGAAATATTAAAAAAAAAATCAGGGGGTTCAACTAACAAATCAACTAACAAATCAACTAACAAATGACTAAGTACAATTAAGAATCTAAGTGATTGCAAAGAAGGTTGAGTTTCTTGGTCCTGACAACATTTACAGAAGGGACAGCATTTGGCACCATCTCCCACAGCATTCTTCTGGAGAAATTGTCTGCTCATGGCTTGTACTCTTCATTGGGTGAAAAACCGGCTGGATGGCCTGGCCCGGAGAGTAGTAGGGAATGGAATTAAATCCAGTCAGTGGCTGGTCACTAGTGGAGTTCTCCAGGGCTCAGTATTAGGGCCAGTCCTGTTTAATATCTTTATCACTGATCAGGATGAGGGTATTGAGATCACCCTCAGTAAGTTCACAGATGACACCACATTAGATGGGAATCTTGATCTGCATGAGGATAGGAAGTCTATACAGAAGGATCTTGACAGATTAGATTGATGGGCTGAGGACAACTGCATGAGGTTCAGTAAGGCAAAATGCCAGGTCCTACTCTTGATTTACAAGAGCCCCATGAAGCACTATGGGCTGGGGGAAGAGGGGTTTGAGAGCTGCTCAGTGGAAAGGGACTTGCAGGTGCTGGTTGACAGCTGTCTGGATATGAGCCGGCAATGTGGCCAGGTGGCCAAGAAGGCCAGTGGCATCTTGGTCTGTATCAAGAAAAGTGTGGCCAGCTGGACTAGGGAAGTGATTGTCCTGCTGTACCTGGCACTGGTGATGCTGCACCTTGAGTGCTGTGTTCACCTTTGGGCTCCCCACTTCACAGAGGACATTGAGGTACTGGAGCATGTTCAAGGAAGGGCAATGTCTCAGTTTTGAGACATATTTAAGAGAGGACACTCTGTAATGAGTAGTCTCCTCTAAAGGGGTTCAACAATCCCCCTCCACAAATAGAATATTAATATTAATAGAGGAAAGTGAAAAAAACCCCAAACCAACAGTTTATTAACAGCAGAATGCCCACAAGTCAAGGAAGAAAAGTAAATAACTACTAAACACCAAACTATCAGAACTCACATCCCCCCCCCCCACACACAGAGGAGCAAAGACCCAAAAATGCCTGGAAAATGGGGCAAATGTTGGAGAAATACCCCTTCCCAATATGTGGTGCAAGATGACGCCAGCTTTCACTCTGAGGAAAGTGGAGCTTCCATGGGGGAGGTCCAGCAGTAGGTGAAAACCTGGTGTCTCTCTGGTGTCAACCTCCTCTCCACAGCAGTCATAGCCAGTGAAGCAGCTGGGCTGGAGCCTCTTAGTGTGCTTTGTCTCCCTGGCATTTCTCCCCAAGGCTTGGGATTGGAACGGGGTGGCCCACTCCGGCTGGTCCCGCTTCTTCATTCTTGGACCAGCAGCTGTTCAGTTCACCCCAAGGCAAATGAAAGATTGCTACCGCATGTCCTCCAAGACACGGAAGGAAAAACTTTTTGCCTGGGCCAGGAAAATCAAGCTAGCCAAGCAAAACCTGACCGCACAGAGCAACTGGGCAGGGAGGCTTCGAAAATGCCCGCCAAAGAGCCCAAAGCTTCCCCCTTCCCTGGCCCTGCATATATCCAGTTCTGGGCCTTAAAGATACAGCAACCATTTTTGGGCATAAAGCAGAGGATCATGGAATACACTATCATCATAAATCACTCCAAGACAGACAACGAAGTTGGTGAAGGGTCTAGAAAATATGTCCTATAAGAAGCAGCTAAGGGAACTGGGGTTGTTTATCCTGGAGAAGAGGAAGCTCAGGGGGGACTTCATTTCTCCCTACAATTACCTGAAAGAAAGTTGTAGTGAGGTAGGGGTCAGTCTCCTCTGTCATGGCTCAAGTGAAAGGATGAGAGGAAATGGCCTTAAGTTGCACTAGGGGAGGTATTTATTAGATATTAGAAAAAAACATTCACTGAAAGAATGATTAGGCATTGAAATAACCTGTCCATGGAGGTGGCATAGTTACCATCTCCGGAAGCGTTCTTGGGGTTTAGGGGTGATTGTGGTGGTTCTACACTGTTTGTTTCACTAGGTGATATTGAAGGTCTCTTCCAACCTTGTTATTCTGTGATTCCGTAACAGGAAAGCATTTTTTTCCACCTCAAAAAATGGTAGAGTCTTTGCAAAATATTTTGCCTCTGGTGTTACATCTGAGCTGTTGTACATGACTATGGCAGACCTAGACACTACTTTTTTGTGTTTCACACCAGGAAAGTCATAAAATCACTTCTCTTAGATGCAGTTCACCTCATGGATGGGATTACCTCAGGAAGTGGTAGCATTTTCCCAGGTGACGCAGATCAAGTGTCTCAGCAAAGTGAAGACATTTCTTCTGTGGCAGCTGAACCGTGCCTTGAACCAACACTCCCAAGGTCAAACAAGAAGCTTCCCAAATTCACTGAATAATACAGCATTTTATAAGTCTTCCCTTTCAACACCATGTCCCCTGACACCAAGCCATTTAAAAGCTGCTTTTGCAAGGCTCAATCCATTTTTCTCTCTGAATGTCTTTAACACAACCTAGTTTCTATCTCTTGTTGTATGGAACCCCTTCTCCCTACCCCTCTCATCATCTCAGGAACCTTGATGTGATTAATAATTGCATCGAAGGAACATTGCTTTTGTGGTTTGATGGAGCAGTTTGCATGGTCTGGGGGCTAGCAGCTGGAGAGCTATGTCAGTGCCATCACACTAAACTCACATTTGGTTGCAAAGGCATCTGAACATTTGGGAAAGGGTTGATTTCTGAAAGACATGAGAACTGATAAAAAACAAGATGCCCCAGCACTTGCTGTTTCAGAGGGCTTCAAAATTTCTGTTACAGTGATATTAAAAAGAAAAAAAAGAGCACATTATTCCACTGATTAGAGTACAAGGACAGAAATCTTACAATTTAAAAGGGTATTATTGGCAAGAGAAAGTGTTATTATATTTGCATTGCACATAGGAAACCAATGTGCAACAGAAAGAGGAGATTTGTCCATTTGGAGCATGTGTTTGCGGAGTACCATCCCAAAGATTCATCCTCAAAAAATATCTTCCCACAGTACCATCAGTAATAGAGCTCTCTATTGACTGATGGGCTCTGAAAACACTGCTGATGTTTCACAATAAATAAGTGCAGGGAATTTTTTCTCTAGTTTCCAGACTTGCTTTTTGAGATGGCATAAGATCCAGGCCAATGGATTGTACTGGTGACAAGCATTTGAGCTTTGCTCTTAGTCACTAACTCCATCTTCATTTTTATTCTCAGAGGTTTTTTTTCTCACACACAGAGGTTCTCGTGGAATCTTTGCACCTGTTTGTATTTCCTATTGAAATGTTTAAAAAGCACAACTTTCTTGTTTCCTAGGTGAGTTTTTAAGTACCAGACACTTATATTGATTCTCGGTGTCACAGTAGTGATTGTGATTTGCCTCCTTTGTTCTTCATTGGATAGGAAAAACTTCACCAGTGTTGCAAAATCTAATCTTTCTTTCACCAAAACTTCACCAGTGTTCTACTGTTTTCATTTCTGTCTCGGTGAATGTGCCACTTGTCAGGGAATATCATCTCAGAGCTCTGTGTTTAGTCCAAGGCTAGGCTGCTTCTTCTATCAGTAGAGAAAACAACCTCTGTGTGTCTTCCTCCTAACGTGGGTGAACTCTTTTACTGACCATGAAGGGAACTGAAAAGATTGGTTGCGAGAAAACATGCTGGCTTACTGGTAGATTTTAATCTTCAATGAACCAGGAATGAGCTTTCAGGGTTACAGCTAGGCAGTCATTGACAGTCTTAAAACATCTCTGTTGCTCTGTAGTTTAACAAAAAAAAAACCAGAGTAACTTCATAAATTCGTATTCCACATGTCAAAATTAAGTCTCTAAAGACTTGAGTGTAAAGACTTCTGATTGTTGCAATCTTTCCATGTCTTTTCACTGTGCTAATGAGAGTTGCAGCATTGAATCCAGGAGGTAATACTGCACTGAAGCCACCTCCCACTTTATCTTATGTCCAACTCAGCCAATGTAGCAGATCAGCCCTTCCCTCCCGCCTCTGTAATGGAAAGCAAGGCAGCTCCTTAAACTGATAGTCTCAGTGGCTTTGGTTGAACCTGCAGGGAAAGAAGCCTGCCTTCGGCATTTTTCAGCAATGACTTAAATATCTGTGAGCCATGTTTGTTTATCTTTGGATTAAAAAAACTGAACAGAAAGGTAGGAGAGCTGGGATCAATTTCTGGCTGTGCTGGAGGCTTCCTTTGTGCTTGGTAAAAAGGAGATAATCCTCCCTCTACATGAGAGTGGACAGTCTCCCCAATTCAAGCTATGCAGGAACTGTGTATTGGGATGTATTTATGCAGAATCAGAAAAGATGGTTTTCAATTTTCATTTGGACTGCTAGATACTTCCAGAATATTTATGGCTGCATATAATAAAGGAACGCTTTTCAATTTTCTTTTGCTTTCCAAATTTAGTTATAAAAAGCCCTCAGACCACTAAAGGAAATTACTAGACACTTCTCCCAGTATTTCCTATCAATTCTAAGATTCGCCAAAAATAAAGTCATAAAATAGGGTGATTAATTGTTATAAGCTGATTTGGCAATAGTCTTCCAGAGAGCTCTACTTTTACTTTTAGACGACTATATAGAAGAAAATATCCATCACTGGTTGCATGCTTGTGTTCTCTAAGATGTGTTACTTCATTATGTAATTATTTGTTATCTGTTTCCTCCAGTAAGAAATAAAATAGCTTCAGTACTGAAGATTCTGGTAGGAAAGTTGTGACCCCTGAAAATTCACAACAAAATGTTCTGCTTTGGTGATCTGAACAAAAGATTGAGCTTTTTATTTTGTTGAACTACATCAAAATGCTTTTTTCACAACTATTTGTTCTGAAACAACCTGTCTTGCTTATGACACAGTGCCTCATGAGAAATGTATCTCAGTGCTCTATTAATTTCCAGGCTATTCTTTGAAGGATAGAATTTCCCATCATGTGTCACGATCTCTTTCTGATCAAATAATCTGCTTTGTCTTGGGAATTTCATAAGGCTGTGTGCCCCAGGGTAGATGTAGCATGCTGTACAAGAATGATATATAGCACAAACTGTGGTTACACATACTGTACCTACAACCCCATAGGCAAAGTACCACTATAGAGAAATATAGTTTAACCTTAAACTTACTTAAAATTAATTGTATTTTGATCACCAAAATTGAGATTTTTTTAAGCTTTTGTCCAACTTTGGGATAAAAACAAAGCCTGAAAGACTGGTATTTCCCATGAATTCTTCAGTATGACTTCATGCATTCACTGCTTTTAAAGTGTCAAAAAAAGAATATATGCAGAGTTAGGAATGATATTTGAAAGTGAGATGAGGAGCAAAAAAACTAGCAGTAACCTTATGTTACAGTCATAGCAACATTTTTCAATATTAGGGTAAGGCCAAGTCAGCCACATTCTAGAGAGGAGAGCTAGCTATTATTGCAGGTGTCATTACTAATTACCGTGTCACTATGCAGACATGGAACAGTTGAGAGCTATCATACAGCTTCCTCTTATGTGATACACTAAAGATGCTGTTGCTTCCATTCTATTCACTCCTGGCCCAAATAAGCTGATTTAATTAGATTCTTAGTAACATTTAAGTTCAGAAATGACAGACTTTACTCATGCAGAATGATAAAATTTCATGAGTTTTGCCTTAAGCATAAACTCAAGATTTGAATCTCAACACTTAACAGAGGTCAATATGTATTAAGGGGAAAGTAGGTGACACATACAGGAAAGATGAGCCTATGGCAAGCCATCCCCATCCGTGTCCTGAATGACCTGTTATGCCTGCCCGTTGGACTGCCTCCCTGACCTTGTCTCTTCATAGGACAGAGCAGATGTTCCTTTGGGGGATTTAATTAATTTTTTTTTCTTTCTTCAGTGGTTTTTATCTTACAGTCTACCAACAAGGGGGGGGGGGATAAGCTGAGAGGCTAAGAGCAGGCAGGTAAGACAGAACATCAGAACATCATTCATCATTTCTAATAAGGACTGCTTAACTATAAAATATCAAGGACCACAAATCTCGGTCTGGGTTGGGGGTAGCTATTGGGAGAATGTGATATCCATGGATAAAGTGTATATTTTTTTCTCTCATGAGGCCTTCATCTGAAAAGTCCTAGGCTCACCTTCTTCACTGGCATGATTTCATTTTCTTCTGCTGAAGGAGTAGAGGCTTTTAGGATGGGTTTGCAATGTACTCTGGAAGTTATGGTATCCGATTATTAAGTGACTGTAATTCCGCTTGACCTAAATGCAAAACTTCTCCCTTGTTCTCACCTACTTTCCTGATCTGTTGAACGCAGGGAATTTGGAGGAAAAAAATGTTTTTAATAGGAAAGGAACCAGAAGCCCAAGTTACCTCACAGCTCTTCATGTCCACAGAAGAATATTTCGGAAGCCCAAAATATTATTTATCAGTGTTTCCATACCTACACTTTCAGTTTATTGGGTTCACGAGCAGAAGATGCAGTTCAACAATTTGTGATTTAATCTTGTCTCCCGTTACTAAGAGATTACTAAAGCTAAACTGTCCTATCTTCCCTCAAGTATATGAGGCCACATTTTGCTTAGCAAAGGTATACTTAGATGTTTAATAAACAGTCCCAATTAGCACCACAGCTGGTTTACAAAGCATTTTTTATTTGTTTGTTTATGTTCATTAGGTTTTCTGACAGATTTCTAAAGGGCATTGTTTCCCCCAAATTATCTTCCAGTTTGGTAATGAAATCCAGTGTTTCTAATGTTGGGAACAAAATACTTGCACAGATCAGGAAACAGAAATACCGTGCCCCCCTATTTCTGTGACATCTTGAATATGGAGAAAACAAACTCTAATAAATGTCAACCTCTCTAATGAGAAATTTGTCATGAGGCTCTTATCATTAGAAAAAACAGGTGGAGACTCTAACCATGAGTGAAATCACCTGTGTTGCACTACCCAGAGATGTTAAGTTTGTCCAAGTCATGAGGTGGACATGGGGTCCTGAGCAGTTTATTACCACTTAACAGGTTGGATGGCTTAGTCTTGGTAGCAGCACATTGGCATGCTCTTACCCTACAGAAACACAGGACAATTCAACTTACTTTGGCCTACAACAAAAGCTAGTTAAGGTGTCACAGCCTGTGTTTGCCTAGTTTTAGAGTACAGCCACGCCAGCTACTGCCTCTTACCGAGCTTGCGACAACCTATCATGTTCTGCCCATTTGATTTTTTGGTGAGCTGCTACTGCCTATATTGCCTATAAACACAGCATCGTTAAATTCATCATTAAGTTCTTTACTTAACGCCCTAACCAGTGTTTCACAGTGCTAGGTTTTTATTTTGCAGCATTTGTGTTCACTGAGTCCTGGTAATGTGAGATATTGAGGAAATCACATCAGCAGCCAGTTTGTGGTATAATGTTCTATTACAGAGAGGAGTATGTATGTGCTGCTAGGGGAAAAATTGTATTAACTCTCACTTTCTAATCTTATTTTTTACGTTTTCAAGGATTTTATAGTGAATCTACAACTTCTGTTGGCACATGAGTAGGAAATAGTATACAACTAGTAGCTGATTCTAATTCAAATTATGTTAATTTTGCTGCTAGAAAGCCTGTTCTATGTTACTACACAAATTACAGGATGCCAGTAATTTTTGTTCTTAATTAGGATGGATATCCTTTTACCGAATAAGCCAGAAGAAACTCATGTTAGAATTTACGAGCAGAAGAATAATCCTCTGAAAGGATGTTTTCTCCTTCTTTACTGAGACAATTTTGTTAAGTAGAAGAGAAAACGTTAAAAGTTTTTCTTCTATATTTATTTTTATAGATAAAAAACCCCCTAACATTTATCTTATGGAATTCAGGTATCTTCTGCGGCTCGTAGGCAAATGTTACCCTAGCTTTCAGAATATCAGCAAGTGTGTTATTTCAGCGTTAGATGAGGAAGTGACAACTACAAGGGCTGTGTATTTTCATCTGATTTATTCCTATCTCATCCTCATGAAATGATCAAATATATACCTTACAGCTCACACATATAGCACACTTGGAGTCCAGTAAACAGTGTCAAAAGTTCTTGGACATATATTTCCTCCTCCAGAAACTCTTGCGAGTATTCAGCATCTGTCACTACTCTCAAACACATTTAGTGTATGATGCTAAGCCCAGAGAAATCAATATTCACAAATATTCACAAAATTTTGAATATACTTGAAAAACTATTATGTACCAAAAAATCATACCTGTGTAAGTTGGAATGAGAATATAAAGTAATATATTAAAGTTGTGGCTTTTTTATTTAAAAAACAGGTATTAAAATTTATTTTAATCACATTTGCTCTACGTATATCTTCAATGGTTCTGCAGCAGATGGTGGAACCCAATTCATAGTGCCTGCCTTTAAATACAGGGGCTTAGAGGGTACTGCTATTGATTTATGAAATGTCAATGCACTTATTTTCCATTCCTTATTGACATATGTTGCATTATTCTATGACTAAACTACACTTTGAGCTTCCCACAGTGATATTGTTTGGCAACTTTGTCATTCATGCTAAAGTTTTCCTTATTTAATGAAATCAGTCTTTTGGTCTTTTCTCTAGATTGGCAGATTTCTGTTTTGGGGGGGAAAAATGTAAGAAAAATAAATTATTTTTAGTTCTTCTTTGCAGTTTCCTTCTCTCAAACTGGTATCAACAGTTTAGTTCAAGAATCTGCATATCTCACTAGGCTGGTTTAATATGTGAGCTAATGGATAACCTGCAATGATTAAAAAAAACTATCAATGCAATGCTTCCACTCTACATAAACGTTTTCTAATATCTTGATAGGTGTGTGTGTCTTGGTTTGAAAGACAGGTGTCTGCTAAGAAAGGCAGGAGCCTCTCTTGGAATGGAAAATGCAACCCACTTCCCTCCAAATTAATATTATTTTGAAATTAAGGGGCTTTCAGGCAAGTATATGGGAAATAGGAATAACAGCTCTTTACTTTTATATATATATATATATATATAAAACAAGGCAATAATACAGAAATGCTGGCTTAACCTGACAGAGTCAGGATACAACCCAATACCCTGCCGGGCAGGGTGGTGGTAGCAGTCCGATTGAGTGGTGGCTGCAGTCCTCTTTGAAGTGGTTCTGTCAAAGCGGTGATCCTGTAGAAAGGTCTGGTCTTCCTCTGAAGATCCAGTGGTAGTTATGTTTCTCTTGTGCTCTGGGGAGTCCAGTAAGCAAGGCCTGCTTGTGCTGTTCCAAACCCCAGATTATATCTAGATGGGAGTTAGTTCCTCCCCCTGGGCGGAGCATCTCAAAATGGGATGATGTAATTCTGAGTCATGGGGTGGGTCCTTGATGGCCCATTGAACAGAGATAGCTCCCGGAGGGAGTTATCAGGGATGAGTCATGGTAGGAGATAACGAGCACTGCCCCACCTGCTTTAACAGTTTGTGAAGATGATAATGTAATATGTGCTTTTGGTTGCACCTTACATTGTAACCTAGGACAGTGTGTAAGGTAAAGTTAATTTTGGGCATAACAAAACCTGTTGACAAAGACTACCGTGGTGTGCGATATTCCTTTTACAGTGTGAGGGCTCTGAAAAGCAGTTATTTCTCTGATTAGCAAATACAGACACAACAAAGTGAAGAACAGAATCATTCTCAGGTGCCACTCCTGCTGCTGTAACTCATTGTGCCTTGTGTGTCCAAAACTGTTATGAGCAATTACATCTTTTGAAGCAGGTGGCTAGAGAAACCATACTCCCTAAAGGTTCCCCAAAGATTCACCATCTGTCAAAAGTGAGCCACTCTGCCACCTTTATAATTAACTGGTACCTTACACCTACATTCTCACACCTACTGTAACATACTGTTCTTGAGAATAAGCGTATTGCCACACTCCTATCAACTTCTCTTCTAAGACATTGCTATTACGTATCACTATAAACCAAGACAAAATGAAAATGTTTACTCTAAGAAAAAATAATAATGACTTCCCAGAGGAGTACATAAGTTAACACACTTCATGGTTGCTTTTTTACCAACCAGGTCCCTGCTAGAGTTTTCAGGAAGTCCAGTAATGCCAAGCTGCCAGAATCTCAGCTTTTCCCACATGCTCAAGCTCACTGGTCCACCCCAAAGGTTAGTTACATCCATGTATTACCAGCAAGGAATACAAGTTATGAGTCTGTCAAGAGATCAACAAATGTGAGTAGAATTTTAAATAAGCAATCAAGGTCTTAATTTGTAAAAGCCATGTACTGATTTATTTGAACAAGCTCAAAATAATCATCTCTATAATAGTAATCTGATCTCAAATGAATTTGTTAAAAAATCAAAACCTACCTGAAGCTACAGTGGGCTTTGGATCCTCTGGAAGGTAAAAGGCTGTGAGTCCTTATGGCAGCTGCAGCATCCCTTGTCTATGTTGTGTCTAGAGCAAAGGGAGCCTGCAGAACTGTGAAGCTACATCTTTTATTAGTGTTCTACTTGCTAAGCTATCTAGATGTGATGCCACCAGATTATTCTGGGGAGAGGAATATATATGAATCTTTTAGCAACATGACCCAAAATGCAACATGACTACTTCCACTTCAGCAGTAGTCCCCACAAGAGGGGAAAAGAAGGGAAGATAATTACTTATTAAAAACAAGACCATATGATAGCTACTACAAGCTAAAAGTGGTAACAAGGCAGTGATGTCAATAATCTTGATGTTTCCACCACAGCATCACTGAATGGCTGGTGTTCTGGGAAAAGGATCCAGTGGAGATTCTCCTTAATTTGGGGTTTGGTACAGAAGAACCTGATGTCTGCACAAAAATCCCTCCTCGATTCCTCAGTGGTGTTTCTGTAGCAAAAGGATTTGACAACCAAGCCTTTTTGGAAGCTCAGAAGAAGCAGATGGACATTGAGAGGCCAAACCTATGTGGTAAGGAGAAACATTTTGGCAAAATGGGAAGTTTAGCCATAAATAGTGTGGGAACTGAAAGGGTAGAGAAGAAGACACTTATGAAAGAAAATTCCTGAAAAAGAGGCATGTATTTAGGAGACATTGAGGAACATTATGGAGCCCTTTGTGGCAATGATACTTCCTGATATGCCTGAAGTACTGTTTAGTTCTACTCAGCTATGGACTCCGATTTACGTGCTGAAGGTACCAGCTTGTGGCATTTTAAAACAAAACTTCATGTCCTCTGTAAGACCTACCCCACAACCTTGGTGTTGCAGAGGCTGCAGAATTAAATGCATCCATTGACTCAGCCACTTCACCCGCAGTACATTAATATGTACCGACCATCACTGGTGATGTAAGTCAATAGAGAAGATATGGAACTCAGCCAGGCCAGACACGGGCCTACGCTCCTTTTTACCCTTGGTGGATCGCTCTCATAGGGCAATGTGCAGAGCAGATGACACGATATTAACTTCCCATGACTAGAAGTGCCAGAGCTTGTGCATTACACCCTAACTAGAACCTAACAGTTTTGGGGTTCAAATATGCCCAAGGGTAGATGAGGATCATATTTTAAGTACAAGAAATTGCACCATTTAAAGCACACAGTCTTGATTTTTATTCATTTAGATGTTTTTAGTTCTTGTTTCATGTATTTTACTGTTGAGAAATGAATACAAGGTCTTGACCCTAAAGATATTTCTGTATTGAAATACCATTGTTAATCCACTGGTATATCATCCATCTGAAAAGTCCCTTTTTGACATCATATTCCCACAAGTTGCGGCACAGGATAGCCAGATGGCTCTTGAAATCTTCTGTTTACTGAAGATGCTCAGTGAAGCAGGATCTCTCACATAGCCCGTGTATTGTTGTTTAGAAATGCACCAAGCAAGAAGGAAGGATGGAATGAGAATTGAAAGGGAAATGTCAAAGCATTGTGGAAAATGTGTTCCCCCCTGCTCCCCCACCTAGCCCCTCTCTTTTTATAGCAAGCCCCGTGCACGCATTTCAGTACTTACAGCAAACTGATATGTCAAACAGGTTTCTCAGCTCTCACTTTATTTCTCTCCTTAGAGAGAGGGAAGAGAGGGATCAGAGCTAATAGGTATGAGTGGATGGAGATGTATTTGATGAGAGGACTCTTAAATGGATAAGAAATTGGATGGTTGGATGGATGCATCCAGAGGGTAGTTGCCAATGGCTCAGAGTGCCAATGTACTCTGGGATCCTGTGCACCTTCAGCAAATTTGCAGATGACACCAAGCTGGGTGGTGCAGTTGACACACCTGAAAAACAGGATGTCATCCAGGGGGACCCGGACAAACTCAAGAAGTGGTCCTATGGGAATCTCATGAAGTTTAAAACCAAGTGCAAGGTGCTGCCCTTGGGTCAGGCTGGGGGGATGAACAGATCAAGAGGAGCCCTGCCAAGAAAGAATAGGGGGTGTTGATGGATGAGAGGCTGGACACATGCCAGGAATGTATGCTTTCAGCCCAGAGAGCCAAATGTGTCTTTGGCTGCATCAAATGAAGTCTGGCCAGCAGGGTGAGGGAGGTGATTCTGCCCCTCTGCTTTGTTCTGGTGATCCCATCTGGAGTGCTGCATCCAGCTCTGGGGGCACCAAGCGAGAAAGGATCTGTTAGAGCGAATCCAGAGGAGGGCTACCAAGATGATCGGAGGGATAGAGCTTTTAGGAAGAAAAGAGATGTCTAGAGATGTTCCACAGCATTTACCTCTCCATGAACAATTTAGGGAATTCTGGACTCCTTACTGTTGGAGAAATGTTTCACCAGAGCATTGGAAAGAAAGTACCAGAATAAGACAGACCATGTGCCACTTCTGGAGATTTAAGACTGTATTGAAACACTGATTCCAGAGACGGTGGTGTTGGATGAATTCAGTTATTGTCATCCCGTTTAGTTTACTATCACCAAATCATTTCAATGCTAATGCACTCTAAATCCCTCTCATTTGCCTCTAGGAAGAAAAGGAAGAAATTGCTTGATCTGAGTTAGTGAATGCTTGAGAGATTTTCTCATTGTCAGTTTACTTTTTCATATTTCTGAGTCAGCAGAAATGGTTGGTTTAGTATGATATGTGTTATTCTGAAAAGGGAAGAGATAAAGAGAAAGGTGATAAGTAAAAGATGGAAAGACAAGAAACCTGGAGGAAGAAGGGAGAGGGAGGTGAGAGAGACTAAGGACTTCCATAATGAAATGATGCCTCTCCATTTTTATATTTAATTCATTTCCTATCGCAGTCTTTTTTTGTTTCTGTCTGGCTCTTCTAGGAATATAGTTTTCTAGGCCTCCTTCACTGCTGATTAGATGTTTTAAAAAAGGAAGCATGGATTGCTGTAGAGTTATTAATTAATTTTACCCTCACTTGGTGCTGTTTCCTCAGCATGCTCAGGTTTCATGAGATTCAGTTCACAAAAAAAAAGGGTGTATTTTCAGAAACATCAGTCACCCTTTTAAATTCTCAGCCAGATCCAAAAGAAAAGCTTATCCCCATCATTTGACATTGGTGAAAATTTTACTGACCTCTTTAGAAGTGATACTAGTGACTTCCTAACTGAAGAAATGTTGCAGCGACTGAACAATCGGCTGTGGCAGCTGGGGGCTGTTAGGATTTTAGGAGTTCCCC
>VZTA01029720.1:459-13178 GCA_013398855.1 Mohoua ochrocephala
GTTTGAGCTCCTACCAGCCGCCCTTAGAAAGCCCAGGCTTGTGAGTTCGAATTCTGCTTCTCCTTGTTTTCTCTCTCGGCTAATTAGTGGGTATTAGATTGACTTGCTTTATTTCTGTGAACTTTTCTGTTTATAAGCATAAACAACGGGCTGTAATTTTTCTCATTTGGGTACTGAAGTACCACAGAACACGTCTTTGAGCTTAGTATTAGAAAACTGGCAAAAATTGACTGGCAAAGATGGATTCCTTGCAAAACCAGCATTGATTCGGTTCTCCAGACTAATCTGGCCAGTTTATAAATTAGACAACAGTCAAAGATGGCCTGAGTTTGGTAGCCTAGATGAGGAATTAATATCGAATTTGATATCCCACCTTCGTAAAGACTGCTGTTTCTTAGAACTTGATTATCCGAGGTTTTTATGGTTATATCCCAGTTACAGAGATCTAAAAAAGAGCACATACTGCTTTTAAAGAAAAAAGAGAAAAAGGATAGGAAGCCCATGTTGGAGCCGTTGGTGGGGGGTGGGGAAGAGGTGGAGGTGGACCCTGCTCTGAGGCCTGGGCTGTCCCTGCCCCCGCCACCGCTGTCTCCTCCGCCACCCCCTCAGCCGCCTGGGGCCCTAGCAGCCATTCTGGCGGCAGCTCCGGGCGCACCACTGCCACTGCTGCCCTTAGTCAACCTGGTGTCCCTCAGCTCCCCGCGGGTCACCATACTGATGGCGGCCTTAGCTTGGACGCCTGCTCGGCACAGCGCATGGCAGCCCAGAACTCCTGGGCTCAAGTGATCCATCGGGCTCAGCCTCCCCGGCAGCTGGAACTACAGGCGCGCGCTATTGCTACACCCAAGATGGACCCTGGGTCACGAGTTCTTCACACTTTTATAAGTTTGGTTCATTTGCATATCAGGGTTAATTTTCCAATTATAACCTCAGTTCATGATGTAATTACCCCAAGTTTGCCCCCCTCTAGAGGCTTTTAGTTGACACATTTTGGGGCCTGGTGTCCTTGGAGTGGAAACCTGGAGAGGTTTGTTATACCTAACTAGCATGAGAGAACAGTAGCTCACAGGCCACAAGGAACTTCAGAGTTACACACCAGGCAGTACAGGATTTGAAAAATATAAAAGTTAAAACCTAAAACATCACCACTAAGAAATTAAACCACTTAAAATGTCATCAGCCTCTACTACTTAATATTCAACACTAAAAATAAAGGTAAGAATTGACACTGAGATATGTCTATCGGCAGCAGCTTACAGGACTGGAATAATTACTCAAGAGAGACCAAGTCTTTCTACTTTAATGGAGAGCTTCATGATCAGAACAGAAGAGGATGTTCAGTGACAGTGTCAACATCTGTTCAGCTGAAGAAATACGAAGGCAGCTGGGGAAAAGAATAAGGTGAGCCGAATGGCAGGGTGATCTCTAAATCTAAAGTAAAGGTCCTTGAAAAAGCACAAATAGCAAAGTACTCATTTTATCTTTTCTTAACAAGCCATTCACACATCTTCAAGTAGAATGCACATTATAAGAAGAAAGAAGGGTGTCAAGACTTAATAACAGAGACTAGGCCTACAGGATAAATGGAGAATACCTGGAAAAATCTTGCTTTGCATTACAAGTAATTCCAGAAATTTTGGGGAATATTGTGATCGTGTCTTCCAAGTCAATCAGACATCTGCCTGGAAATGATAACCCAAGGAGTCACTTTCCATGTAAAGAAATGAGCTGTGTGCGCAGCCTTGCAATGATAACCCCCCCTCCAGGGAAGGTTTGGGTTAGATATTAGGAAAAATGTCTTCAGAAATTTTTGTAAGAAAGGGCTGTAAAGCATTGGAATAGGATACCAGGGTGATAGCCACGGTGGAGTCACCATCCCTGGAAGTGTTCAAAAAATGTGTGGATGTGGCACATGGGAATGTAGTTTAGTGGTGAACACGGTAGTGCTGATTAACAGTTGGACTCAATGACCTTAGGGTGTTTTCCAACCTTACTGATTCTATAATTCTGTTATATTGGCATTATGACTAAGAATGCTCCCACCACGTCAGAGGCTCATTGTTTCTCTGCCTGTTTCCTCCTCATCTAGAGAAGCAGGTGGCTATTAATAATAGCACTGAAGAGTCATTCAAATAATTTTGTTTATAACTTCATGATATATTGTTTTAGCACAGTGGCAATACTCAGTATTTCATTTAATACTGTTAGATCTTGAAGACTTGCATTGGCTTTTAGCCATCTGACGTACTATGCTTCATATATTGTGTTCATTCAGCATCTTTCCCTATCTAGCCACCAAAAAAACTCTGAATAAATCATCTTCCCAGCTCTGCTGTCCCTGCGAGCCAGAGAGCATAGCTCCCTCCAGGTCAGGTCAGGTGGCTCCAAATCAGCATTTTTGAAATAATGAGCTCTCCAGTTAAAAAGGTGCCTTGGAGTGATGGATACACGGTATAGCAGAAGTCAGAAGAAAAGAGAGATTTCCCGCAATGAAAACCCTTACTTTTGGCTACTTTAGAAAAATGAAAACCAGTAAAGGCAAAGTCGAAAGAAGAGTCATGAGTCTTCTGGATTTGCTTCAAGTGTATATAGCAACATATCACATTTGGTTCAGGCTTGCCCTGGATGATTAATAGAGCATCCTCAGTAACTCCCATTCCAAGCAGGACAAATATTTACACATAATATATCCTGGCACATAGAGCTTCTAGATATATATCAGCCATAATACTAACTTAAAATCAGGTTTCCATTACTTTATGGATCAAAGTACGGTATTTTATGGAGGAAATAAGAGACTCTCTCTTTGCTTTGGCACTCTGCAGTTGCATTCAGTACGAACATGATAACTGACAGAGAATGCATTTAAATATCCAGGGACAGGCATTATTTTTGAAGACATCAAGTAGCTGGATTCATTGCAGACCAAGCTGAGCCAGGCACAGAACATAAGTCTAGACTCTCATCTGTCCTCAACAGACTGAGGAATATCTTCAGGAATAGAAAGGACTTGTAATACCATTCAAGCAGAAAGAATGTGTTTAGAATGAAATGCTGTCATACACCTCTCCAGTGGGCTTTGTACCCTCTTATTATCACATATACTGAAGCATAAAGTAATCAAGGTAATTATTTTTCTTGCTTTACATTGTCCTATACTTTAAAATGCTTTTTACAAGAATTGCTCAGAGATTACAATCACTGCTCTGTGTACAATCACACGGTCTGAAATGTTCCTGCAGTCTGTTCAATCATCTGAAGCTTTACTTCTGTTCTGCCCAACAGCCTCAACTAAATGGTCAGTAGTGATTTCCTAACATCCTTGATGCAGTTCAAACATATCGATCCCATTACCCTGAAGTCTTTTCTCAGAGATAACTAACGTCAGTGTCGTAAATGTTTTATTAATATTTATGCACTCTTGTACTATATGCCATGTAAGCTTACCTAAGCCAACATAATAAAAAAGTAAAAATTCAAGTGTATTTTGAGAAAATTTCTTCCAGTAAGTTCGGGATACATTGTAAATGGGAGGTGCACTGCTACAACTCCGGTTCCAGTTCAAAGCCTATAGATCTATCACCCTTTAGTCCACTTTCTATATATGATTACACACTTAAAATTCATAGCTCATACTTCCAAAAACTTCAGTATATCCAGAAAGACTGTAGCTCAAACTATCCTCTTTCTATTAATGGCATAATGGCAATCTAACATCTGTTCTTTTTATCAGCATGAATCTTACAATTATGAATTATAACAAACACAAATCTCTGGAGATGCAAATTTTCACACAAGGTAATATAATCCTGAAATATATACAAAATACCAGTACGTACATTTGAAAACCTCATCATATATAATAAGTCTTGGTAAGATATTATGGTTAGGCCATCGCATCCTGTTAGTACCACAACATACTCTTACATAATTATTTAAGTACAAACATTGCTGTATTTCCACAGGCCACTGGAATTTAGAGTAGTGCCCCAATTAAAATACAAGGTCTTTCACTTCAAAGATTTAGTCAATTTTATTTGCTCTAGACTACACCGGTGGGTACCACACAGCATTCATTCTTCTGTTAATGTTCTGCAATAATTATTGTGAGTCCAAATAATTGCCAATTTGTTATCTTACAAGTGGATAAAGTTTATCAATCCAATACTGAAAAATGATGGCACTAACTGGATCCTAAAATAACATGGGGGTTTGGGGGAAGAAATTTGACAGAAAATCTGGAAAGCAGAAAAGCAACTGTTTTGGAAGTCTGGGGAGTATTTCAGAGGTAAAACTTTGGTAATTTTATTCCAGTACTCTGTTTCTAATGACCAGTCCATATTTTCATGCTGTGAGGGCGTGAAGAGTTTAAAACTCCGTGAAGGACAAGATAAAGTTCCTGCAGGTACCCACTGAAGTTGGGCAAGTCTGTGTTTAATGTCTGGCCAGACCTGAAGACACATGAGCAGTTCCTGGACCTCGCAGCTACTAGTGCTTCTCCTCTCTGACTTAAACACAACCCTTTCTTTGCAGAACCTGTCTGAATGATCTCCTGATCCAAACCTACCATCAAAGGACTGTTGAGATGGTATTCTGTGATTAGAGTACTCAATCCTCACCTCGTTCGTTCCTAATTCAGGCAGCAGCACTGCTCTTTGAGGATTCGTTTATTCACAACCATATGTTTATCAGATGCCTGAGTAACTAAAATGAGAACAGTTCAAAACAAATCCTCCATGCTGACCTCAAAGTGACATCAAAACCTTGCCCAGCGGATGTCTGTATGCATTGGAAAATTGCTTTTCACAATAAGCATCACAAATTTTAGCAGATGGCCATCTCTGACACTTGACTTGCTCTCTTCATTTTGTTTTCTATGACAAAAGAAACAGATTTTTTAAATTCTTGTTCCATTCAAGCAGGTCCCCTGTGGTCACCAAGGTGCTTCCACATCACAGCTACAGAATCATATTATGTGGCTTTGAAAAAATGTGAGGTGGAAGGTAATTCGAGAATTGAGCAGGAACACAGATATCTACATTTTTCAGCATGCAAATGAAGGGACATGCAAAAAGCAGAAGCGTTATAGTCCATGTAATACTGTATGAATTTTTCACTGTGATTTGGTAACATTTTCAATTCAGCCAAAAAGCTGAATACTTGGTTTTTATGTACTTTAGCTGATTATGGTTTCCTTAATGAAATGGAGCACATACTCCTTTCTATTTCCCTAAATCCTTTCCTAACACTTGCCATTTCCACATCACAAATTCAACTGGTGTTCTTTGAGGACAAGTCATCAGCCCTGCTGACCTCCATCAGCGCCTCCAGCTTCCTTCACACAATGTTTCCAACATCACTCTGCTCCTTCCACAAGCAACATCTTACCAAACCCATCAACATATTTTGAACCTTGCACTGTCCAACCAGTGGTGTCCAAACCCCATCCTAGGAATACGGTAGGGCTTCAGAACTCAGCACACAAAGCTCCCTGTGACACCCAACACGTGCCACATAGTGGTACGTGTGATAGTGAAATTTGCTCAAGGAGGTAAATTCAGCTTCATTATACCCAGATGACTTTTCAGAAAGGTTCAGTGGTGATAAGGATGAAAAACTTGGGAGCCGATAGAGTCAGAATAATTTATACTCTCTCCTTTTAACCTGTATGAGCAGAAGCTCAGGAACACAGCTTTAACAACAGTTCAAAAATAAATCAATTACAGGTTCACAAGAGTCTTGTGAAAACTAACAATGCATTTTACACTTTCCAAACAACAAATGAACAGAATTAGAGGATCCTATCTCGTGCAGTGTTGAAAGCCTGTCTCAGACAACTTGTTTTGGTGGTTTAGGTGTCATCTACAACCAGACTTCTACATGCAAGTGTCCTTTCCAAAATGCTGCACTAGCCCCACTGGCCAGTGAAATCTGAGGCAAATTCTCTTATTCCCAGGTAGGTAGACACCAAAAAACCCCACCAAGGTGAATTTGTACAATCCCTGAAAAGATTTCTGCCAGCTGCCATAGCAGATAACCAAAATGAAGGTAAATTAATTTTCCTCCTAGTTTTGCCCAGGCCATTCTTCCCAGAAGCTTCACTGGTTACACTGTTCATGATCTGTATTTGTGTGTTCACAGGGAAGTAATTAGAAGGGAAAGGACTGCTTTCCAGGCAATTAGATCACCATTTCCATCCAAATGTAGCAATTAAAAAAAAAAATTAGTTACATTTCATTTCCTGTGTCACAACAGGGACAAACCGCTCCAGAAGGAAACTTCATCTGGTAATGCCCAGGACAAATACTTTTGCTTTAAATTAAAATGAAATGCCACTAATTTTGGTGATGAAGCATCTGATATCCTTCCCACCTCTTGATTACAAAAAAGTTAAATAAGCTTCATGTTAGTATAAATTTCCTCTCTTACCTCAGACCTAAACCTCAGATTCTGAGGAACAGAAACACTTCTTTTCTGTTATTTTAACTTTCATTTCACCTTTGTATAGAGGAGGTTATTTACAGCGGCAAATCACTAAAATTGCATCTGCCACTGTTACATTTTTCCGCTTCTTCAAAGCTGATTTCAGGATTTTTTGAGGACACAAGGTATAACGTTTTATTGACCAACAAAACATCCTGAAATACATTTCCATTCCTTCCTATTGATTTAAGTCAAGCCTGGCAATCATTTCAAATCAGACACTTTACAATCTGCCAGAACAATCTGTAACACACAACAACAACAACAAAATTGTTTTATGCACAAGTGGGCACACGAAGGGCTCAAAAAACCCACAAAACAACATGTGGGGGCCTTTATTCCAAACTCAGTAAACAGGGTCTCATCCCCAAAGCATCAGTTCTCCGCAGTCTGTCAAAGCACACAGACAAGGTAAAAGACTGGAAAAAATGCCCTAGAGTAGAAGATCTGAGGAGATCAATCAGTTTGGATTATCACATGAAAGGTTAAGTGGTGGCTTGATCACAGCCTCTAGCCATCTACAAAGATTTGACAATCCTGGAATCCAGCCTTCTAAAGCAGACCAGACTGAGGGTAGCTCAACAAACCAGATACAGAATAAAGGGCAGTTTTTAAGTAACAGGGTAATAACCAACTGGAATTAGAGGTCATGTGCTGATGTGGATCTTCTGCAACTGGGATGGCATGGTTTAAAAAAAAGAAATGCACTTTGTCAGCAGCTTTCAAACTTGTGGAGGTCTGAAAATTTCTATTTGTGGAGGTCTGAAAAACTTCAGAAGATACAAACTTCCCAAAACCTTCCTATAAATACTTTAAGGCTGCTGACAAATGAAAGTATATCTACTCTTTTTTTTTTTGTGTTACCTTTCTTTGGCAACTAAATGTAATATTAGGACCTAAAAAGCGCACAGACCACTGGTCTTATTCATTAGCACTTAGTTCAGAGAAGTTTAGGTGACGTAAGAGCCCCCACTATCAGATCATCAGTGGTCTCTTATCATCTCCAGTTCTATGAGAGCTGCTGGAACAGGGGGAGGATGCAAAACCATGCCACCAGAGATAATAAACACTTCAAAGGTCCTTTGGAGAGACCAGCAGCTGGAGAGGTACAAAGAAGATGATGGAGCAGGAAAAAACAGTAGAAGATAATGACTCCCAATGGAAAGGCCCCAAATTTGCCAAGTGGCAGCAACACCCACCAAGATGCATATTTTCTAACTTATGCAAATGGTGTTCCCTTCTTGATTTGTACCTAATATGATCTACACCTCTCACTCCAGCTTTTACTGAATGGTAAAGAATACACTAGGGAAAAATCCTGCATTGAAATTTCTGTCATTCTTGTAAGTGAAGCCACAAAAAAAAAATGTCTGGCATGCTAATAATTTTTGAAGCATCATAATTGTTTTCCACTAGAAGCTGATGACGACGTGATGGCTCTCTGAAGACATATATTCAGCAAAACTACTTTCCTATTGTTTCATACATTAACTATAAGCCTTATGAACAGCCTCATACTCTAGGAAGTACTTTCCACACTACAAATGAAAGTTTGTAATGTACAAAAAGGTGAAGTTTATACCATACAAAGCTCTAGGAATTAAATAAGCACATGTGAAGCTAGATGTTAAAGGGCAAGGCCTACTGCCTCCTTCAGCATCTCCTGCCCAAAACTGCTCAGTCCGTACTAATGGGACAGGGCTTGGAACAGCTCCATAGGCATCACATGCTGCAAAGATCTGGTATTTAATACATGAATATATTCATTATTTATATGAAGTCATTTTACTGTAACAATTGTGTTCGTGTGGAAATCACTTCTACCTTTAAAAGTTTCACCAAAACTGTGTAATTTCTCTAACAGACGTAAGAGTCTTTGGTTCTTATGCACAAAATCAAAGCAAGTATCTAAAAGTTTACTGTAGTGCAGGAAGGATTGGCACACAGTAGTAACACTAAATATCATATTACATTCTTGTTCTTTTAATTGCTGAATGACATTGCTTTAATTGCTCCTGACACCAATGTCATAAGATCTCAATTGTGAAGTCAAGATATGCCACCAAATTACTCAAAAGGTTCATTTTTAAGCTGAGCTGCAACTCTTATTAAAACTAATATGTGTAACACTTCTCTAACATTAACCAGTAGAATAAGGCACATTAAGTATAAGGTACATGACCAAGGTAGAGGGCATGAAAGGTATACATGGAGCATAGAGTTTTTACTTTAAAGTTTTAAAAGGGAGGGGTTTGTTCATGTAGAGGAGCAGCTCTTTTGAGAGATTTCTGCTGTTCTTGCCTTGCAGTCGTCACACCATAAGAATTCTCAGTGTGACATTAAACAATGAGGGCTCTCTTGTTCGATGCATGTCTAACCTCAGCAGTGAAGTCTGGCAAATGTACACCCCCCACAATAGCATGGAATATTTCCTATGATACCTCCATGGGGCTATTTAAAAGCATAGGCCTGATTCAAGAACAGGTCTTATTTTCACCTTGCAGCCTGCACCCAATTTTCGTGGAACAAGCATTTAAGCTGAGGTCTGCAAAGAGGCCACAGCAGTGATCCCTCTGAGAGGTATGAGGTGCCAGGGCTCTGGAAGGGTTCAGTGGGTACCAGACCACATGCAGAAGAAGGACCACAGGCTGGTAGCACTCTTCATGTTACTTGGGCACAGCTTCCAAAGGAGATTTTTCTCCTGCCTAGCAGCTGGATCCGAGCATAGAAAAAGAAGACTGCTCGGGACCTGCCTACACCACCCTCTTGGGCATCAGGTTGTAGCAAGGGCTACAAAATACATCTCCAAAGAGATAGTACCCATGGGAGCAGCTGATGGCAACAGCCTTCTCGTCTTTGTCTCAGCTGCTCGGGCACCGATCGTGCAAAGCTAAATGATTGCCAATACATGCAATCATTATTAATGCCTGCAGTGGCAGAGGTGCTGATTCTGTGGTGCCAGATGGTGCTTTGAAAATGGTACTGAGTCACAGAAGAAGGAGGAATAATGAGATACTAAAGTACTAATAATTTAGCTTGACTCTAAATCCCAGGGTGCCATTGTCTTCCAGTAAATATCCCATAACAACGATCAAGCAATGACCCAGCCATCATATACCTGAGCAGTAGAAAAATGCAGAATGACTAGCTAATGGTTGTTGCTTTTATATTAAAGGGATATTTTGTGTAACAAATGGAGGGAGAAAGGAAGTAACTTTACCAGGGATGAGGGAGGAATATTCACCCTTCCTTTGGGATAGCCTACAAGCACAGCAGGTCTAAGCTGGGTAGCATGTGGCATTTTAGTGGTATTTTGCAGTATTCATATAATGCAGGTTTCTGGCTCTCTCCGCTACAGGCACAGAGCCGCCAACACTGATGCTCAAAGTGTGTTTGATTTTAGCTTCCAAACAAATCACCATGTGCGGGTATATCCAAAAATACATTTATTTTTTAAAAACCACATTTCAATCCTACTGGCATTTTCATGGGTTTAAGTTTAAACCACAACATGGGATTTGCTACTCTTTTGCGAACAGACCTTCACAGTACTAAAATATGTTTCCCAAGCCTGCAGTGCCCATTTAGTTCAAACATATTGGAAGTTTTACTCAGACATTTTGACTGGATGACCTAGGTCATAACCTATGCTTGTTTTTACTTTGTTGGTCTTTCTTATAGATATTTACTTTAAATTGAGAACATTGAAATAACACATCAAACATTGTCAGGGTTAGGATTTTTCCAGTCTCTAAAAGTTCCCTGGCTGGCTGCAGTGCCAACTATGATCTTGTTTTTCTGAAGTCACAGGGAATCCAGTCCCACATTGTTATGACTAGTTGTGAAATTCAGTTCAGTTTCAGCTGCACTTTTTTCCTTCTAGCAGCTTTCAAAACCCCAGGAATGACAGAGTTTTTTATCTAAAATTGTGTCCAATTTAAATGAGTGATTTATTACAATTGATGAAAAAGGCTTAAAGAATATTTAAAAGACTACAAATGTCAACACCAAGTCAAATGTACTAATTATTTGAAAACAGTTATTCTGACATGCAAATAGAAGTTTGCGAACATATAGACTCAGGAAAATCATCTTCCACACACAACTAAGTACTGAATGATATTCCAAAACTGCCTTTTTGGTTTGAGAAAAATTAAATTATTTAGAACCAAATAGATTTCTATTTAAATCTCAATTTCATTTTCCAAAGGACTGTATTATCAAAGAAATTGCTCACATTAACAATAAAGGAAGTGTTTAGAGCAGAGAAGTACTTATAGGGCAATTAGTAATTGTAATGATAGACTCAGTCTAGTAGAAAGCAAAGGGGGAATTTTGTCAAAGGTTAGACACAAGGTATTTGATACAGCGGCCTCCTCTGCTGTTGTAGATCCAGGGAAGACTCAAACCCGGCTCCCTGGCTACTTCTGCATGGCAATGGCTCAAAAGGAAAGCTGGGGGAGGGGACAGGCGTCAAATTGGGCAAGAGCGGAATTTTTCAGTATCTCCACCATATTTCGAAGCAGGGAGAGGAATGGGAGAACAGGCCTCAGAAAGGGGGTTGCTACAGAAATAATGTTCAATGAGAAGGCAGTTTTCTCAACACAGAGCATCAAAGAAGTAATGAATGGCTGAGATCACGCCAAGCGCCTTGAAAAGTAATGAACCCCCATCTGTAAAGCCCCCACAAACACCCTAAGCCTAAAAACCATTACTCTGTTACACAAAAGTAGTCTCTTCTCCAAGGGAAAGCAGGCAGCACTTGTGAGAACATTTGAGAGTCATCCTCACCACTGTTTACCTACTTCCTCGGTCAGTTGGCCTCAATAACATCTGGACAGCAAGGAACACTCACAAAGGTGGCAAATGGCCTTTACCCAGAAGTCGCCCTGGAAAGGAAAAAAATTCTATCTAGTTTTAAAAGTGAGCATATACTGATATTGAATGGTGGAATAAATCTTCCTTCCCTATTCTCTGTAGGGTTTCCCTTGGTTTGGAACACCAGTTTCCAATCTGAGCCATCTCCCTGAAGGTAATGGCCATTTACCCAGCACTTTATCCATCTCTCCTCTGCTGAAGGCTTCAGCTTGCTCTAATCAGGGAAAAAACACAAATTAAGGAGTGCGTTTCTGTATTTGCCAGTAGAAACGCGCTCATTTGCCTGACAGCTGTCTGTCATAACCGCAACCAGAGTAATGGATAATGTGCATTTTACTCACGTAGATAATAATGATTAACACTGATCATTAACAACTCAATGCATTAGTTAAACATGAGAGTGGCAAATCAATCTGACTCAAACTAGGGATATCAAATTTAGCAGCAGATCAAAGTGAAAGCTTCCAGGAAATCATAGCTTTTCCAACACATTTGAATTTACAGCATGGGGGCCATGGTAGAGGCTCTCAATTATGTGACAAAGGTATAAAACAAATCTATAAAGCAATTGCTAAAAATGCAGAGGGACAGTACTCTTTCTCATATAAACTAGAGCCAATAGTTCCGACTGTTTTACATTCTTTACTTGTGAAAGGAAATCAGGTCCCAGATTTATATCCAAAAATACAAACTGTGTATCTCTGCAGGTTCTGTGCACCTGCATGGATCCATGTGGACACACAAACGGATCTCTGGATAGAGACTCACGGCACTTGGGCTACTAGTTAGGATCCATATTTCCCACAAAAACAGCCTTGTATCTCAGCATCATTAACACCTTGGACATTCATTACCAAGATCCCCATCCTGTATCAGAAAGGGATTGTTCCTCTCGGTTTTCCACTACTGAGGCTAAATCTGGATTACTGTGTCCCGATATGGGCTCCCAAGCATGGGAAAGACATGGATGCACTGGATTGAGTCCAGTGGAGGGTTACCAAGATGATCAAGGGCTGCCATGGCACCTGAGAGAAGAGGCTGAGAGATGGGGTTTGTTTAACCATCCGAAGAGGAAACTTAGAGGTGAATCTTAATGCTGTCAATCACCACATTAGAAAAAGTTCACAAAAAGGGTTATCAAACACTGGAACTGTAAGAAGTTGTGAAATACCCCATCCCTGGACAGGACTTAGGCAATCTGATCTAACTTGGAAGTTGAAGCAAACTTTGAAGCCAGCCATGTGGAAACAACTTCCCAACAAAAGCATTCTGTGATTCTGTTATCTGGAACACAAATTAGTTGTGATAATTTAATGCTTTCTACTTGTCTTGGTTTGTGTTATGGTTTGAAAAAACTT
>VZTA01029723.1:2453-48889 GCA_013398855.1 Mohoua ochrocephala
AGGGGAAGGGGAAGGGGAAGGGAAAAAGAAGAAAATCACCAGTGCTGGTTTCAGCACCGATCCAGCTGATTTCACAGGGTTTCAGCATGAATCCAGCTGCATCAGTCCAGCTGATGGGATGTCCGGGGTCTTGGGGATGCCACCTGTGCTTGGGGGGTGGTACCTTTTTATGTATAGGTTTCTCTGCCCCAAAGATAGGTTTTCCACTTTCTATGCAAACTAGTTATCATGTACCATTCTTGCCAGCCTTTCTGGAAATGGGTCTGAGGGCTTTGGGGGTCCTTGGTGGCCTCAATCCCCCCTTGTAGTCCATGCCTACTTCTTGGCCTCCTTCCTGCGCTTGTGCTGTACTGTGTTGTGCTTACCTTCAGGAACTATAACAAGGATATACACTCAGAAAAGTGCTGTCTTATTTCCACATGGACCCCCTTCTCCAGCCAAATTTTGTTATTTCTCACGGCACGTTGATACAAATAGTCCTTGGTTATTATCAACAATTCTTGTCTGTTGTTGCCAACAGTCCTTGGTTGGTTCCACAGCCATCCAGTACCAATGTTTGAGACATGCACATTAGCCCCTTCTCTTTTGGGATTCTCCAAACCCACCTACTGGGTACCCCTGAGAAAGACCCCTCCTGATGGGATGTATGTGCATGCGCACTTTGGGTCGGTGTCTGAGCAGTAACAATGTCCCTGGAACAGAGCCCATAACCTGTTAAATGGCATTGGGGTGCTGGTGTGGGCACCCTCATTGTTTGTGAGATTTGGCCATGGGTTTTAGTTGCAAGCAAGAGCTTATCTGAGTTTGCTCCCTGTGTGAAGTTGTTTGTGTTCCTCTGTGACTGCAGCCTTTTACATCTCCTGATTCTACACAAGTGATCCCCGATGCCTGCTCTAGACTCAGTGCCTAATTAAGCTGAACTACAATTGTCAAAGGAGACCTGCTCCTTCAAATGTGTTAGGAAACAGCCCTTCGTGCTAACAGAGGCAGCTTTTTCCTTCAATTATAAATAAGCAAGTACAGCACTGCTAGTAGGATCAAATTTCTAGTGCTTTACCAAAGCCGAAGGGTACCTGTGCACCACACTGTGTTTTGATAAGAAAGTTTAAAAAAGCAGAAGCAGCAGTCCAGATGCAATAACAACATATAAGAAGACTGTGAATATGTGTGCACATGCGTTTTGGATGCTTATCCATTGATGTACATACACATCCATATGAAACATGCATATATTCAGTTATGTACATGTACAAAATCATTTGAGAAAGAAAAAAATACTGATTCTAATCCAAATATACTTCAACAATAAACTTTAAGATAAGCTACGTAAGAATTTTTTCATGTGTGACAGTGACCGTTTTTGTTTGTAAAATTCATCCTGATAACCTAGTATCTTTTAACTTTACCATCTGTTTATCCTCATCTATATCTGCTATGGTACAAAAAGCTAGGCAAGAAGAAAAACACACTTTTTAATATCTGCTTTGTCAACTAATCTGTGGTTAACATACTTTCATGTCCAGACCTTGCTACTAAATAAGGAAGGAGCTGACACACACGTTCACCAATAATTCACAAGTCAAGATTCCTGGACACAAAACTAGTAATATTTTACACTATGGATTAACGTGTGCAGAGTATGGGTTTTTTTAAAGATCATAGATTTATAGGTGCTCTCAGAAGACATTCCTTGTCTGCTAGAAAATAAAAAGCGAACACTGTAGTGTAACGTCATTCAGGTATAAAAATCAATTGCATTTCAACCTGAAGCACATAACCCTTTTAACAAAGAACTCTTTGAGTCTAGTAACACTGAATCACTCAAATCTTACATATAATGACCTGCCATGTTAAATAACACAGTATTTGCACATCAGCAATTGTAATATTTATTTCTTTGTTTCTTCCTGTGTTGACTATCAGTGGAATAAGAGGTGTACAGATATTAGATTTCTTTGGATGTCTTAACCAGACTGCTTACTGCAGCCATTGCAGCAGGAAGTGTACATACTCAGTTTTAATCTTCAAAACAAGCTGCAGCGTGATAGCAAACTCTCCCTCTACCCTTAGCTTTGTATTGTGATTGTTTGAACTACATCATGCAAGGAAATTTGCTGCCTAGCAAGATCAGCAGGTGTAGGCGCAGCCCCTGATTCTTCTGCCTGGCTTTGCGATATTCTTCCTTTAAGAGAAAAGAAAATGTGATGTTATGATAGCTCTGTGCTATTAAAGATATTCTCACAGTGTGGGAGGAAAACACCTGTTTCATCAAAGGAAAAATAAAAAAGTAAATTCAGCTGCCTGTAGGATGTAATTTTAAGTGTTCTTTGAGCTGTTTCACCAGCACAGAGAGCACCTATTCTCATGCATGGAGGACTGTACTGTATGCGAATTTTGAGTATAGCAGTTCTGTTTAATAGACTGAGTCAATGTGGGCTGCCCATTTGCTGTGGTCTCTTATGCTTGTGTTAAGAATCTTTTTATTTCTCTGAAGCTGTGAAAAAAACCACAGTATATACAGACATCATGACTTTACTCTTACGGCTACTTCATGTTTTCTTTAGTCAGTTGCTGGTTGTGCAAAAGATTTCTAAGGCTTCTGTTAAAATAACTGTGCTTGTTTTTGAGAAATTTGTAAGTGCACACAAATTCAATAAAGGCCTTGGATGATTATAAGGTCCAAACAAAGCACTGGATGTAGCAAGCCTCCCCACGTTTTTAGAGCTGAAGTGGTATCTTACATCTATGTGACAGTAATAACTTTGTACAGAAACTGATAATTTTTCTAGTAGCTATATTTACAAAGGATTAATCAAAGCTACTGGTTTGTTTATAAAACATTGCAAGAAGAAATTATGTAAGTGCCTTCTTTCTACTCTTTTTGTAAGTACCAGATTTAGTGCAGCTTTCTTCAGTGCAGCTCAGAGAGTTGGATTCCAAGTCCTACTCACCCTCACGTCTTGGTGAGAAGAGAGCATCCTAAAATTTTACAATAATAGACCAAGCTGTGTAGCCTTCTTGCTAAAATTGGTGTGCTGTTTAGAAAGGCACACAACCTCTCCCGTGAGGAAAGGCTGGGAGAGTTGGAGTTTTTCAGCCTGGAGAAGTAGAAGGTTCTAGACAGGCCTTATTGTGGCCTTTCAGTACCTGAAGGCGACCTATAAGACAGATGTAGACAAACTTTTTAGCAGAGTCTGGTGTGATAGGACAAAGAGTAATGGTTAGAAACTGAAGGAGGGTCAGTTTAGATTACATATAATTTTTTGCAATGAAGCACTGGCACAAATTGCCCGGAAAAGAGACAGATAACCCATCCTTGTAAATGTTCAAGGCCAGGTCGGATGGGGGTGTGTGCAATCTGATCCAGTTAAAGATGTCTCTGTTCATTGCAGGGGGGTTAGACTATGTGACCTTTAAAGGGTTCCTTCCAACTCAAACTATTCTATGACTCTATGATTTATGGACTGAGAGGGAAGAGCATCAGCAGAAATATAATTCTCCAGCTTTGTGTGTTCAGTTGGCAAAGCAGAGTAATGGTTCTTGTCTCTGCTACCACAATTAGCTCTGATGTTTGTCTGGCAGTTACTTGGTGCAAAATACAAGGAAAAGAACAGCTATAGTGCATTTCATCAGTGGCCTAATCCTAACAGTGTGCATTTGAAGGACTACTAAAATGGAATACTTTGCCCATAGGGAGGACCAAGTAACCATGTTCTTCAGGATATAGCCATTTAGTGAATGTTTAGAAGTAGATCAAATAAATATGCTAAGCCCTTTCAATGGAGACTTGTAAATGGAAAATAATTTGGGTTTCATTTAAAACATAATATGAATTTGCATTCAAAATTTGACCTGTCAATCACCGAGTGCTTAAGTATTCATTTTTTAGTTTGTGTCTTTTAAACTTTTTTAATCATTTTGTGTTACAACTAATAACAGTGATTCCATTCATTGTCTTCTTTGTGGCATCATTTGTTTTTCTAACAACCATGAAGTTCTGTAAATGAATTAGTTTTATGATGAAGACATCTGCATACAGGTTAGCTGTACTTGTGATTCAGATCCTCACTTATCTAGTGTAGTCTGCTTCTGTTATGTGGCTATTTCAACACGCATCAATTTCTAATAAAAAGACTTGTTTATGAGCCTAATAAGCACAGAAAACATTATGGAATCATGAAATAGCTAATTAACTTTGTGAATTTAAAGTCCTGTCCCTACACAAGAAAACTAATTAGTGATTATATGGATTCCTGAATTAAACTTCCTTCTTTTTTTAGTTCATGTGGTTGTAAAGCTAAATTAAAAATATTCTTAGTAATTTTCCCTTTTCTAGAAAGGATGCTGGAGGTTATAGTCGATAAATAGCTGTATTGCCTATGCACTCAGAATCTGCTCATATTTCATTGTCACCTATTTGTTTCACACAGTTGCAAACAACTTATTCGCACTTCATTTTAGAGTTACACACTGATCTCAGCTTTCTTGAAGAGGCTAAATTCAAGCACAACTCAAGCGACAGTTCCCTAGAATTTTGAAGCTCGTCTTTGCCTAGTCTTGGGACAGCTATGTGGGGAAATAGGTTGGGACTCTTCATTCCCTGTGTGTGGCTAACCTAGAATTAAACACAGCAATGCCTCATTTTGAACTGAACAAAATTATGCCACTTGAGGGAGTGGGAAGTTTGGACAATGATATATGTTCATACCTTGAGTAACTGAGTTAGGAACAGTGAGGCCAGCTTCCCATGTTCTATTGACAACAATTGTGGCTACACATCAGTTAGTAGTGGACTGAAAGCTGATCCATTGAGCAAAGATCCATTATTACTGATCCATTGCAGCAAAGATTAGTGGTCTTATTCCTTAAAAAATGTCTGTCACTGCTCATTTCTGAACAAGAAGTTGCATATCAATCATTCTTCTTTCCTTTAATTTTTTTTCAATAATGATGGACAAGTTTAGTGACTTCTTTTTCAAAATGCAAGTGGTTCATGAAGAAGATGCAGTTGTTTCAGTTGGTGGAAATGAAAGTGGATTAAGGACCAAGTATGAGTTAATTCTGTAAGTACTGCAGAAAAAGATCCTGCCGCAATGGCTTGTATTAATAGAAGTGAATATAAAGTACTGAAATAATTATCATGCTCTATTTCAGCTCTGAAGTGAAACTTTACACTGAATCAGCAACTAGCATTGCTGTACAGGGGGAAAAAGAGTTAACAGTTTTAGAATATAAAACCTTTGAAGTAGAAAGTAGAAGAAAATCAAGAATATAGTGCCAAAATGATAACTGACAGAAGATGTGATAACTAGCCTTGGAAATACTTAAAGGGATATCTCTAGAAAACTCATTAATTGGAGAACAGAAAAGTAGTAACAGGCTTAAACTGTGGAAAGACAATCTTGTATTGGATATTAGACATATCTGCCAAAGTATAAGCTCAGTTAAAGGGAAAATCTTCCAACATAATTAACATTATTTCATGGACCTCTCCATTTTTTTCATCTTACTACTTGTAATAATATACTGGGTTTGGGTTTTTTTTGTTTGATTGTTTCTTATTTCTTTTACTCCTTGTTTGTTATTCATTCATTCATTTGTAAGTCATTCATTTATTTGAATGACTTATATATCTTATTAACTGTCAGCTTGCTTTTTACTTACTTGCTTTAACCTGAGATTCCAAAGCTTTCTGCTTACCCAGCCCAGCCCCAGTCTTCATTACCACATGGGCTGGGAGGCCCAACCCAGAAGATGAGGAGGTCCATCCCAGTTGCAACATTACTCTGCTTTTAGCAATTCAACCCTAGATCCAATCCCTTTTCCTTCCTTCTTGGTGACAAGTTTCCCTTTGCTCAGATTGAACTGACAGCTTGATGCCCTGCATCCATAAAAGCCTTTATTACTCTAAATCGTCTTTAAACAAGTAAACTGGACCCTAATGACTAAAAGGGAAAAGTAGACATCCATCATCTCGGTAGAAGGTCCCACAAATCATTTAGGCAAATTTATTCCAGAAGATCAACTTCTGAATTTTCTTCTAGGGATCTTCAAAGCCAGTCCCACGGGGGGTGATAATAATTTTAAATACACAAAAAGCTGGTGGAGAGATTTATTGTAAGTCAGCCCTTCTGGAGAGTCATTGTAGTGGCAGAGCTCCACATTTATGATAAGGATTCATTTAGACACAGGCCTACACTAGAATAGTACTTAATATCCTTGTCCCCCACACTGTGAGACTGTACACAGCAGAGCACAGTCACACCTACGAAGCTGGAGGCTGAGGGCCTAAGTCTCAAAATCCACCCTGAAGCTATGATTTCATATCTACTTGAGATTGGTCCACAGTTTTCTGATTACAGAACCTCTTACTGTAAAGACATAATCCTGTGGGCTGCAGCATGGACATCACCAGGCTCTGCTGAGCTACAGCACAAGGCCTTGGCTGTCTGAAAATAACCTGAAGAATGATGATGTTACAAAGGTGATTGGGGAAGTGAGTTTACCAATCTGGATAGCACAGAGAACCCTGAAGTTTATTGCAAATTACAGTAAATAATGGTGTTTAGTGATGTCCCAGTTCTCAGATAGGCTCCTAGATTACTTAGTACCCAGCATTTGCTAATACATAAAAGAATTAAACAGGCAAATTTATAATGGAGCGTGTTTATGCAGTCTCCTCTGCCTAATGGGAACTTATCGAGCAAACATTTTTCATCTTTCAAATCTCTTTGGTATCAAAGCTGGATGAATGTGAGAGACATTTTTAAGTGTTATTTTTCGGGACAACCAGTACCTCTCTCCTAACTGAAAGGAATAGGGAAGGTAGCATTGAAGAAATTTGCTCTATACTGGAGCTGCTGACATGAGTGGAAAAAAATTGTTGCAATATTGCACTCAGAAGAAATCATATGAGAAAACAGATTTTGTAGTTACAAAGCACTAAAGGCCAAGTGAACATAGCTGAATTTTTAATTGCTTCTCAAAAAGCTTTTTCACAAGAAAATAAATTACTCTAAAAGCCTTCACAGAAAAAGTCTGCTGTGATTAATTCTCTCCTAATAAAAGCTATATTTCATTATTAATCTGTAAGTTTTGAAAAGTCCAAATAAACTTCAGTCCTAAACAAATCAGGAATATTCAGCATTAGAGATGAAAACCTTTTCTTTTTTTTTATGAATGTATGTACTCTCAATAAGTGTTAAATAATTTGACATGTGATTCAACATTAGGTACTCCAGAGAAGGTCATCTCAGATGTAACAGATGTCAAGATTCCATTTTAATTTCAAGATGAAAGCAAGGCAGCATCAGAGTAGACACAGTGACAGCAGGCACAGATAAGCCTCATATACTCCTTGCCCCCTTTATCTCTTCACCAACAAGGCGTCTGAGGCTTCTGTATTTACTTAGAAGCAGAGTTCAAGGGGGACAATACACAGCAACGGATTAAGATCAGTTATTTGACCCATACCAATCCACATGCTGTATTCAGGGAAGCTGGGAGAAATGATTCTTTCAAGGCTGCTTTCTGACATCTTGGAAAAGGTCATGAAGATCAGGAAAGTTCCTGGGTAACTGGGGAAGGCAAATGTTGCACCCACCTTCAAGAGATGCAGGGGATGCCATTCACCTTAATTTCAGCAATGCTTTCAACACTGACCCACAAAATATTCTTGTATCCAAGTCAGAGCACGACTGGCTGGCTGGGTGAACAACTACATGGGTAAAAACTGGTTCGATGAGTCTGCTCAGGGGGTCATGGTTAATTAGCCATCATCTACCTGAAGGCCAGTAACATATGCAGTAATGCAGGCATCTGTCCTGAGAACTGTCCTGCTTAACATCTTTATCAGTAGAGGGGGTGATGGAACATACTCACCAGATCTGCTGATGGCACCAAATTGGAGGGAGCATCTGGTATGTGGGAGGGTAGTGCTGCCATCCAGAGGGGCCTAGACAGCCTAGAGGAAAAGCCTAATAGGAAGCTCATAAAATTCAGGAAGGTCAGATGCAAATCACTGGACCAGGGGAGGAGGAGCCCCTTGCTACTTGTACAGGCTGTGTCTTGGCTGACTGGGGAGCAGCTCTGCAAAAACTCCCTGGGGCTCTGGCAGACAGTAAGCTGAATGAAGGACTAGATTATACTCCTCTACTCAGCACACCTTGGACAGTGTCTCCAGTATTGCATCCAGTTTTGAGCTCCCAGTATCAGACAGACAGTTAACTGGACAGAGTTCAGCGTAGGGCCACCATAAGGGCTTGGTGTTGGAGTACTTGCCCTATGAGGAGAGGCTGAGTAGGCTGCGCTGGTTCATTCTGGAGAAGATACCTTCAGGGGGACTGAGCAGTAGTGCCCTATCACATACTGGGAGATACGTTACTTCAATGTCCATGTTGAGTATGTAATTTTACTTTAATTTCCTTTGATAAATATAAGGATTTTGCAATCTAAATGTGTTAACTTGAGAACACATTTATGAAAGGGAGAGATAGGGGAAGAAAGTTATAAATCTAACAACAGCAAATTCTACTCATTCTACTAGACAAAAACAAGGTTTTGTCATATGATAATTTATTGGATTAGAGTGTGTGGTAAGTAATAATGCTGTTTTGACAGTGAATGATAAGGAGATTTTGATAAAATATTTATGAGCTTGTGTTTTTTTGACGCCAATGATTATGATTGAATATTTTTAAGGTCACCATGACACTGAAGAATTTTGACAAGATATTTATGAAGTCATTGTGGTCCCAAAGATGGATGTAGATATGGAAGTGATGTAAATTAGGTGAATTCATGAAAGACAAATACATCAAGGGCTATTAAGCACAAAGATATCAATTCTGACTCAAGAATTCAGACAGCTTAAAGCTGTGAGGTTGTGCCAGAGAAGTATCACTGTCTGCTTTTACAGATGAAGAGAAGATGTTATGTTAACTGAAACTTTGGTCTGACCTAATGTGTGAAATCCTATACATAAAGTACAAAGATATCACGTTTTGAGATAATATAACTACCTCTAAACCTAAGTGAAGAAGTTATGAAGGTTACAAAGGAGTATACACAAGCAGTTACTCTTTAGAGCTTTCCTGAAAATGTTAATTTAAAAATCAGTTAAATATTTGCTTTGGCCGAACTGAAAAAAAATGGAGCTCTGGCACTGATAATAAGATCCAGTTTTGATTTTTCAATTTTTATTTTATTTTTTATTTCAGATATAGAAATGCCTGATTTTCCTCTTCATCTATGTGACTTTCTGTTGCAAATGGCCAGAACCTCAGTTTCCTAAATTGTGGAAAATACTTAATTGAAAAATATCAAAGCAAAACATATTCTTTTAATATATACTTTAATGCAGACTTTTCACTTTTTTAAAAAACCATAGTGTCATTTATTTCTTTGAAAATATTACTCTAAAGGACTCAGTTTCTAAAAGAAAAAAAAAAATCCAGATTGTTGGACTGATTGTTATTTTGATGTTTGGTCTTTTTTAGGACTGTAAACTTTTTATTTCTCATCAACTCTTTTAAATAATCTTTCATCACCGGTAGTTTTAAGGAAAGAAATAACAAACCAGTGATGATACTTATAGCAATGGAAAGGGCTTGCCTCAGAGATGCTGGCAAAGTAGTGCTGACAAAAGAGACCCGGGGGTCCTGGTTGACAGAAATTCAAATACGAGTCAGCAGTGCCCTGGCAGCCAGGAGTTCCAGTGTGTCCCTGGGGGGCATCAGGCACAGCATCACCAGCTGGGCAAAGGAGGGGATTGTGCTCTGCTCTGCACTGGGGCAGCCTTACCTTGAGTCCTGTGTGCAGTTTTGGGCACCACAAAGTAAAGATATAAACTGCTGGAGAGCATCCAAAGCAGGGCAGCAAAGATGATGAAGGGCCTTGAGGGGAAGCCATGCGAGGAGTGGCTGAAGTCACTTGGTCTCCTCAAAGAGACTGTGAAGAAACCTCATTATGGTCTACAACTTCCTCGTGAGGGGAAGAGGAGGGGCAGGCACTGATCTTTTTGTGGTGATCAGTGGCAGGACCCGAGGGAATGGCCTGAAGTTTTGTCAGGGAAGGTTTAGGTTGAATATGAGAAAAAGGTTCTTCACACAGGTTGATTGAGCACTGAACAGGATCCCCAGGAATCTTGACAGAGTTCAAGATATGTGTGGACAATGCTCTCAGGCACATGGTGTGACTCTCGAGGATGGTTCCATGCAGGGCCAGGAGCTGGACTCAGTGATCCTTGTGGGTCCATTCCAACTCAGCATATTCTGTGATTTTTTTAATATAATAGTCTGCAAAATGTGAACTTTCGTCTGTGAGAGGAGATTAATTAAGGTGCTCAGGAAACAATGGGAAAGAATGTCTTTAAAAGTCTTCACTTCTAATATGTGGCAGTGTGCCTTTATGATTAATATATTGACCCTTCTGAAATTAATAATAAAGGTTTCACCAATTCAAATGGACAATAGATTTCAGCTCAATTGTCATGTCCTAGTGAGCATGCTTTTGGCACAGACAATTCCTGCCTTGGCAATATGTGAGCTTGTCCCAGTAGTGGAAATTTATTGCAGAGTAATGTGTTCATATAGAGTATCCTGGAACTAAAAGCAGCCTAACTGCACTATCACATTATTGCATCTGGGCACTGAAGCCATGCTAGGAAGCGTTATGCCAAATCATGTAGTCTAAAGCTAAAAACCATTCTATTCATTGTTCTCCACTGCTACCTTGATCCTTAAAAACTACTTAAATCTCTGTTGACTGCTCTGAAATTTTTTTTTCTTTTTTTTATCCTGCCCATGCTTATATGCTTTGGCAAAGACCCCGCTCAAAAAATTGCCTAGAAAAATCACAGAATCACAAAATTTCAGAGACTGGAAAGGTTCTCTCAAGATTGTCTAGTCCAGCCCCTCTGCATGTGCAGGACTTTGTTCTGCTTCACGAGGTTCGTGCCAGCCCAATTCTCCAGCCTGTTAGAGTCCCTCTGAACCAGCACAACCATCTGGTCTCTCAGCCACTACTCCCAGTTATATCATCCAAAAGGCTTCTGTGGGTGTCCTGTGTGCTGATCGAGGGGAAGGTAATTAATGAAGATGTCAAACATGGCTGGACCCAGTAACAACACACTTCTAGTCTCTTGCCTCCACCTGGGCTTTGTGCTCCTGACCACAGCACTGTCGGACTGGCAGTTAAGCCAGTTTTCAGTCCAGCTGACTGTACACTACTCTAGCTTGTACTTAGTTTGTCCATGACGACAGGGTTAGAGAAAATGGTATCAAAAGCCTGTTTGATGTCAAGATAAACACTATCTCCTACTCCTTCCTCTTTGACCAAATTAGTCATTTTGTTACAGAAAACTGCCGGGTTGGTCAAGCATGACGTCCCCTTTGTAAATCTGTGTTAACTACTCCAAATCACTTTCTTCTACTTAACATATTTGGAAATTGCTCCCAGGTCAATTTGCTGTATTGCTTTCCTAGAGAGTGAGATGAAGTTTACTAACCTATACTTTTTCTGGTCCTCCTCTTTTTCTTGAAGACAGGATTGGGAAAAGGAATTTAGGATGAGGACTTAAGAACAAGAATGAACCATTACCCCCAAATGTAGAGTGGATTTCAAGTTAAATAGCATGTGACTAAATCTGAAGGTTCTGCTGCTCTTTTTCAACTGTGAAGTATTACTTATTTCACCTGAATAATGTCAACAGGAATGGCGCCTATAACCTATTATTTCAAATCTTTTAAATTGCATAAATAATCGGACAAATGTGAAGCATATGTATTATGTATGCAAATATCCTTTCTTTGCTTTTGAAAATTGTAAGAGTAATTTAACATCAACAAGAATAGCTTAATCTTATGAATGCTACTGAGTTCTTTCTTTAAAGAGGTGAAATTCTCTCCTAGAAGAATATGCCTCATGGATAGAGAAGATATATGAATCCTGGACTACTATTCCCCTATGGCAAGAATTCTTATTTCAAAGTAATACTTTGATAATGAAGACAAAGGCAAACATTCTAAGATCATATATATAAACAGAGTAAAAAATATAAACTCATTTGGGCCCTACTGGCAGCAACCGGCAACCAGGGATGGATAACAAGACAATACAGGGACTGGGACGCAACCATTGAAAAGATTAATCTTATCCAGCTTTAGGCATCTAAAACTTAGTTGTATAGTCCAGCAAACTGTCTAGACTTTAGATCCAGGAAAAAAAATTCCCCCTGTCACAGGCATATCTGTTTTAGAGTGGTATCAATCACCTTCTAGCTAAAGTTAGAAGGTATGAATCCCAACATTCTTGTGCAAATTTTAGGAACTCTTTGGTATTTCCTTACATTAGATTTAGAGTTACACAGTCAGGAAAATAAACATTTTTTCTTAAAAGATGAGGGGAAAATATTTTAAAATGTATGAAGTACTAGTATAAATATACTTCCAAGAGGAAATGAGAGCTCTTGTTAATACAGTCCCGGGCACGTCATTCAGTCTGTGCCAGTAGAGCCAAATTCAGGAACAAAGTTGATACCAGAGAATGTGATGGTACCAGCTATGCTTTCAACTTACTTCCGTATTTACACACAAGCAAATTGAGAGAACTCTGCTACTGCAAAAAATAAACCCATACATCCATAGCAGGCCACCAAGAGCTTAGACTGCCTAAGGAAATATGAAGTTAATGGATGATGTAGATTTTTGATGGCAGATGAATAATCCACATTTCTATTCCAAATTATGTTTCCTAGGTAAATGAGTACTGTCATTGACTTATCCCATCAATCCTGTCAGTGTGATGGAACTGGCCACATCAGGGGGACTAACTTGGTGAAATTTTAAAGTCACAAACGAAACTGGTTGTGCTCTGAGATAAATTACTCCTGTTGAGTTAGTTATGTGCTAGTTGCTTTTTCGGAAAAAACTTTTCCAAGAAGGAGGTTTTACATTAATTGTATATGAAGATATAAGGTAATTACCCATGTCTTCTGTCTACCTTTTCAGTATGTGATATAACCAGATACGTAACTGAGAAGACTGTTAGAAATCCTGAGTCTGAGAAAGCGTGGCTATGGTGCATACTAGTGCTTTCTTTGCACCTTCTTTTGATCTCAGTGCTCTTTTGAACTCAATTATTGTAAGCAAGATACATGTGCTAGAAATCTGAAGGGATTCACAGGAACCTTCTAGAGTCACCTTTTCAATAGCATATTTCTAGGTTCAAAATATATTTACTCTAACAGAAGAAGCAAAACAAAAAAAAAATCCAAGTAACGAAGCTAAATTATACAGCAAAGATCCCCCAACAACTGCATTTGACCAGCTGAAGCCCTAAAATGGCATTGCTTAACCACAGATTTTGGAGACAGCTACAAATATTGTTAGTATGACCAGGTTCAAAAGTCAAGACAATACACAGTGGAATTCAGAAATCTTGTGAGTCAGCTTTCCTAGCCATCTACATTGCACAAAGAGATTCAAAAAATTATTCCAAAAGTTGGTTCAAAGTCCTTTCTATTTATAAAGTATATTTCTAATCAATCCATCCTTACATGTTATTTCAATTTTTAACTTTTTAAACTAGCTTTCTTTCGAGGAAGGAAAATTTTGGTTTGCAGTTGAATATTTCTAGGCTCTTTTAGAAGTCCTCGAGATTAGATTTTTAATCCTTTTTCAATAGTCCTGAAAATCAACAAAGGGCTTATATCTGTCCCAAAACAAATACAAAATTTATGTTTCCATTTACAGCATTTCAGATCCTCTTTCTTTCCCATATCTTCTTCCCTTTTTATTTTTCTGCTAGAAATCCTTTTCCATTGTTCCCTATGCAAGCATCAGCAGGTAAATCATCTCTTAGCAGGCGTACAAAACATCAGACAAGTTGGGAAAAGGAGAAGAAACTGTAGACTGAGTAGATAAATTCTCTTGGAGCTCAAGTACATTACCACTGTTGGTCCTCAAATGAGTTGCCTGCTAGACATCCGTATTTCCAGTGTCAAACATTTTCTCCATTTTAAGTAATTGCCATGATCAGTTCTATTAACTTCCTTCTATTTGGTGAGATGAATAGAACAAACTCCTTAATTCTGCAGGATGAAGTCTATCTTATGCCTCGTTCATTTTGTGGTCCCTGTACTCGGCTTTGTATTCTATTCCTTTTCATATACGTATATATATTGGGCTTTCATGGCAAGGTTTAGGTAGTGGAGGGTCTGCAGGCATGGCTTCAGTGAGAAGACACTAGAAGCTACCCCCATGTCCAACACAGTCAGTTCCAATTGGCTTCAATGTGGACCTTCTGTTGGCCAAAGCTGAGACCACCAGTGATGTTGGTAGCACCTCTATGACAATGTATTAAAGAAAAAGTAAATCAAATCTGCTGCACAACAGCAGCTGGGAGGGAGGTGTGAGAAAATGTGAGGAACAGCTCTAAAGGCACCAAGTTCAGTGAATTAGGAGGGGGATGAGGTCCTCTGGGCAGCAAAGCAAAGATTTCCCTGCAGACAATGGTGAAAGACATTGTGAAACAGGTTATCCATGCAGGCCCACAGGGGAGGAGAAATTCACCTGCAGCCTGTGAAGGGCCCCACACTGGAGCAGCTAAATAAGCCTTGAAGGAACTACGGCCTGTGATGAGCCTGCACTGGAGCAAGCTTCTGGCAGCACCCCATGGAGAAGAGCCCGCACAGAAACAGGTTTCCTGTAAGGAACTGTGGTCCTGCACAGGAGCAAAGCTGGAGCAGTCTGTTCCTGAGGGACTTCACCCCATGGAAAGGAACCACCATGGAGCAAGTTTTTGAAGAACCCACACTGGAGAAGTTTGTGAAGGGATATTCTGTGTGAGGCACACCATACTAGAGCAAGGGAAGAATGTGAAAGGGAAGAAGTAGCAGAGACAATGTGTGAGGAACAGACTCCAACACTCATTCCCTGTTCCCCTGGGCTGCTTGGGGAAAGGGGGGAAAGAATCAGGGAGTGAAGGTGAGCCTGGGAAGAAGGGAGGAGTGTGTGAAAGATGCTTTTAGGTTTGTTCCTATTTCCCATTATCCTGCTCTGTTTAATTTGCAATAAATTAAATTAATTTCCCCAAGCCAAGTCTATTTTGCTTGTGATGGTGATTAGCAAGTGAGCTCCCGATCCTTATTACAATCCATGAGCTTTTTTGTTATGTCTTCTCCCCTTGTTCTTGTTCAGGGAGGGAGTGATACAGCTGCTTTGCGGACACCTGGAGTCCAAAAAAGTCATCTTATCACAATATACTAAAAATGCTTTATGGCCACCAATATTCCTGAGTGGAAAAGAAAAGGTGATTTTATGTGAATTAACCTATGTCACACAATCAGAGAACCAAAGAATGGTTGAAATTGAGAGGGATCTCTGGAGATCATGTGGTCCAACCCCTGCAGGGTCACCTGCAGCCAGTTGCTCAAGACCATGTGCAGATGGCTTTCATGTATCTCTAAGGATGGAGGCTCCATCCACAAATTTACTAGGCAAATTATACCAGTTCTCAGTCACCCTCACAGTGAAAACATTTTTCCTGATATTCATAGGGAACATGCTGTGTTTCAGTTTGGACCCATCAGCTCTTGTCCATCACTGAAAAGAGCCTGGCTCCATCTCCATTACGCCTTCCCTCCAGGTGTTTGTACATATTTATGAGATGCCCCCTAAACCTTCTCTTCTCTATGCTAAACAGCTTCAGTTCTCTCAACTTTTCCTTACGTAAGTGATGCCCCAGTCCTTTAGTCACTGTAATGGGCCTTCATTGGAGTCTCTCGTGTGGCTCCAATAATCTCTCTTGTAGAGTTTTTAAGCAGCCATTAACAAATCTTACAGCTTACATACAGTTCCCAGGTTCTGCAAGGGGAAAAAAGTCATCTAAAGAAACCACTGCCATCATGACCTGATGGTTTGAATCAATAAAAGGCAAGAAGAAATCTTCTTTAGTTTCTTAGGGAACACTGTCCCATGCATCCACATTATGAAGCGTATATTACAGTTAAGCAATACGTGTCACATAAATCTCGGTTATTACTATTTTCTGTGTAGTTTATCTTTATAGTCTGATTTTAAGTATGAGATGCATTTTCATTTCTCCTTTTATTTTTCTTTTCTTCTCTTATTTTTATATCTGTTCCTATCAATACTAGGCCCATTCCATTACCTGACTGTTTAAAATACTCCCTTTCTCATTTTACACATTCATCTCAGGATATCTCTCATCTCCAACATCACTCTTTTGTCTTCATTTGCTGTTAGCAGCATCCCTGAAATACATTTTTCAAATGAAAACACTTTTTTCTCTCATGAAACTCAGACAATCTATATGTCTCTTCAGGATTTATTCTTTGTGACTCTTAACAGCCAAGATTCTGAATACGGACACTTCAATAAAGGCAATCATTGTGTCATAGAATCCTCATCATGAACATTCATGTAGATGGTAATTTTTGTCTGATCATTAACTAGTTGACCCGTGATCCATCCGAATCTTCAAAAGAAAAGCTAAATAAAGAACATTTTAGATATCTTCCATTAAATTAAAGCTAAATTAAAATTCCGGGACTTGGGGTCGTTATATGACTACTTGGTACTCTTTTGAGGAGTCAGAGTTTATAAACTAATGAGTGAGACCTAAATACCGTATACTAGTTTAATCTGTGGCAATTAATCTTCCTTCAGTATTTTTCATGCTCTTTAATAGGAAACTGTATCATATTATTAAGTCTGAATCCTTAAAGTTCAGAAGCATTTCACAGCATGATTAAACTGTGAAATGTATTTGAAACTAATTGCTTCTGACAACTGCCATTAGACACATATTTGCAAATACATTTTCTAATTCCTTAATAGCAAGAAGTTCTTGTTATCTTTTGAACTTTTGGGCTGTCTTGTGAGCAACACACTAAAAAACCACTTTTGCTTTAACTCTTTAAGCACCATGTAAGAGAACAGGACACAATTATAAACTACTGGTGTCAAAGGAAGCAGTACAGGTCACGCAGACCGTGCTGGTTGACACTATATATTGATGCTGACTAGACTGGAAGATGTAGGAATAAATGACACCTACCTTTTTAAAAGAGGTTCTTTAAAGACTGACTCAATAAACAAGTCTAGTGATACCACCGTTAGTACTGAAAATGTAAGATAAACTGTTTTGCTTTTCTACTATTTAGAAAACTAATAATTCAGAATACATTATATTCTGATTGTTATAAACTTTTTATCACATCATGCAGCAGACTACAGAATGCTATATGGTAAACATGCACTGCAATTAAATTACCAGATGCTATTTCTCAAATTAATCAACCATACCCTGTAATTTTTGAAATGAGATTTTTATATTTTCCTAATCTGCTAAATTGATACTGTAGAAAACTGGGGGTGCAGTTACTTTATGAAATCCTCATATTTACCAATTAATTTTTGATATACAGTATAAAGCATTGACAAGATGCCAACAGTTATCTCTCCACAAAGTCTAAAATTCTTAATTAGCAAAAGAAGATGAAGCAAGAAAATGGGGAGAATTATCATTCTTATTTAACTTTGAGCTAAAGTTGAGGGGAAAAAAAAAGGCAAGATTTGATATAGAAATAAAGAATCCCTTTTTCAGGTGCTTTTCTCTCTCCATTAATTCTAGACAACCTTGATTAGATGCCTTACTTTTAAATGGTAATTATTAACTGGGATGCATATCACTAAATGGTTTCCCCTAAATCATGAAGTTTTTTAGAAAGACTTGGTTCAATATCTGATGTAGTCGAATTCCTTACTCACGGGACTCTGAGTCCTGCTTTCTTGCTATACAGTGATGCAGAAATGGAGTGTCTCTTATCACAATTCCTGCTAAATCTAAATTACAGAGGGAGTAAACTTTATTATATAAAGAGCGATAGTGCCAAAAGTAAGCAAAGTTAACCCCTTTGTCAATGCGCACATTTTAACCCAGTTAGAATAAAAGGAGTATCCTTGCTTCCTGATTTTCAGAGACTTTTAGTTAGGCCATGTGAAAGCTAATTTTGTTCAGAACACATGAAGATAATCCTCAATACGATGAATAATTTTATCTAGACTATTCAGATTTCAACAGGAAAGATTTATCTCCCTCCCTCTGCACAAGAAATTATTTTAGCAGCAACTGTAATGAACTTAATGAAGACATATTTCATACCCCCATTATACCCTTACTTTCTATGGCTTTCCATTTTTTATAAAGAGGAACATAATGTTAACATAAGGCTAATACTAATACCATAATCTACTTTAAACTACTTTTCAGTTTTAGACTTTCATTAAATAAGTCATTAGCATTTTGGATAAAATGTTAATGTCATCACCACTAAATGTTTTTGTTCTATATAAATCTGAGTTTATTGTGTTTATGTGTGAATTTTCCAAATGGCTTATCACTGATCATTGATTCTAGAATATATTTTGCTGACTAGAGAGTTTTCTATGGGTACTGCAACAAGTAAAGCCCAAATTATTTATTTAGCTTTGTCTTTTTCCATCTTATTGAATTGCAATATTCACGTGCTCCTTCCCTAAGATTTTTTCTAATCCTCTGATTTATTCTCACATGGTATTTCCGTACTACACCGCTTCAACTTAGACTGTATTCCTGACTACTTTAACTTATCTCACTTCCATGTCTCACAATAACCTAAAATTGCCCTTTCTCTTTCCATCACAGCCTTGCTTATGTCACATCTGCATTTATCCTAGCAGTTTTTCTGTATTATGTTGTTTATGTGACAGACAGGCATATATCCCAGCTGTCAAAGACATTCTTCTTATATTGCTTCAGAAGGTAGCAAAGGTCCTTCAAACAAATATTGCACTTGAGTTAGTCAAAACACCTCAGAAATCCCCTACCATATGTGTGTAAAGATCTGCTTATGATTCTTAAGGGGTTTACTCTCAGGTTTTCAAGATTTCTTAGAAGTTGACTTGTGTTGTTATATTTCTTTTTCTTATTTGTGCTGCATTGGTCTCCTTCACACAGGCATTTAATAATCTTTTCTTATAACAAAAATAAAATAATATCTACTTTCCTTCCTCAATTACTGACTAATAAACACCTATAAACCACAACTGTCTTATAAATTAATAAATCTAAGAAAATGAGTGTATTTATATTGTTCCACAGAGTATGTCCCCACATTTTTTCCAGGCTCGATCACTAGAAAAGAACGAATAGTAAGCCAAATACAATCCAGAACAGATGACTGCTACCAAAATAAATTTTTCTAGTTCAGAAGCTCCTGTCCTGAAAAGCATGGTGGCACTTCGCGCCAGTGAGGAACTCTTCAAAAGAGGTTCTATTACAAGCACAGTGCCTTCAAAATATATACTTGGACAAGAGGGAACGAGTGATTAGACAGCCAGACTGAAGGGGAATGATTCAGAGGGATGGAACACTGCTCCTTTTAAGAAAGGCTGAGAAAGTTGGAGCTGCTCAGCCTGGACAAGAAGGGATTCCAGGAAGATCTTATTATGGCCTTTCAGTACTTGAAGAAGGCTAATATTAAAAACATAGGACTTTTTACCAAGGCCCTTAGTGACAGGACAAGGGGAAATGTTTATAAAGTGAAAGAGAGTAGGTTTAGATTGGATATAAAGAAAACATTTTTTATAATGAGGGTGACAAGACACTGGAACAGGTTGCACAGAGAGGTGATGGATGCCCCGTCATTGGAAATGTTCAAGGTTGGGCAGGGCTTTGAGCAACCTGATCTAGAGAAATCCCTGCCCATGGCAGGGGAACTGGCCTTTGAAGGTCCCTTTGAACCCAAACCATTCTATGATTCTGTGACAACCTTTCGTTTTCGTTTTAGTTCTTGTTTTTCTTAAATAGAGCCCTTTGTTAGAGCTAGTCTAAGCTCAAAGCACACTTAAGTGTATACAGTAGCCATGTATATGTCTTCAAACATTTGTGTGTTCTTGTGACTTAAAACCAGAATTTTCCTCCTAACTCTTACCTATTTTAGGTTTATCTACTTAATATTCTTGACATAGCAAGCTACCACTGGAGTTTGTTTTATGACATCTTTAAGAGCAGAACTGATTTATTCTTTATTTATTACTTATAACTCATTAGAAAGTTTTGCATTAACATTTAACAAATATCGTTGAGATATTTTCATAATTCTTTATTGGTCAACAGAAACAACTGAGCCTCAGAATTATTTCCTATATTTAGGCAGCCAACACAAGAAAAGAGTCAGTTTAAACTACAAGGATCGTCCTTGTTATTATTGGGCAAAACCTTTGTTAAACCTTTTGGTGTTTTATAAAAGCAAGAGTATGTGAAGAAAGCATTTAGATGGGGGAGTGTATCTTTGTAGATGGTTCTTTAAATTGATCACTAATACAGTCTTACACTTGAATTACTTAATTAAATGATACTACTTGTATAGAAGATAGGAAGAACAATGGTATATTTAATAGGATTAAAGTTGAATAGCTGTGGTTTTTAATTTTAGCTCTCATTCTCTTTATTTTGGGGTCAGCATTTGTAGTAGAGTAAGCCAGGTTGCTGATGCATCACTTCCAAAGACTTCTGAAATTTCATTAAATACTCTTTTATTGTTATTCTGCACAGTAAAACTGCCATTGGAGGAATGAGGAAAAATCATAGAATTAGGAGAAAATAAAAGACAAATCAACGAGCATGAAAAGGTTTCCAAAGTCTCTGCTGCGAATTCCATTTCAATTTCTGACCGATTTCTTTTCTCGGCCCACCCTAAGGCAATGGGAATCTGTACTTGTTCTGTAATCTGTAGTTCTTTTCATGTTTCTATACTTATGTGACACAGAAATGTTGAAGCGGATATTTACTGTTTAGCCAGAAATAAGAATTTGAAGAATTAATGCCACATTAAAAAAAAAAAAAAAACAAACACCACAAAAAAACCCCCAAACCCAAACAAACCAAACCAAACCAAACAAACAAACAAACAAAAATCCAGCAGAGAATGGAGGAAGAAATCAACAAAAAACCTGCTCTAGTATCTAATGTTAATTTTTCAATGCTATACAATAATTTTTCAGATAGCACTTTAGGTATGCAAGTATCCTAAGATGTTTAAAAATGCAATCAATAAAACCATCCATAGAAATAAAACTTAGCTTTAGAGGAACTTGCAGAGAAAACTTCAGACCAAATTAGCCCTATGAGAAAGTGAGTTTGAAGATTTCTGAAGCAGATAGAAATTCAGCTTCGAGAAATGAAAGAAGACATTACAAAGGACTTTTGAGAGGCACTAATGTCAAGAAATGCCTGTGTGTAACATATGTAACTGGAAATATTGGTCTGACAGGGGTAATGCATAGCAAGCCATAAAGGTACTCCACAAAATTGTAAAAATCAACCTGAAAAATAGCTTGGAGACAAAAATGCAATACGGTACCACCCTGATTAGTCAACCATTGTTTACTGTCAGTCTCTGTTCTCCAAAACCAAAACATTGTGTCTCAGCCTGCACTGAGTGTGGGTTTTTTTTCTCTTTTATCTCAGGTCTGTCTCCTACAGATATTAACAGTTAAAATATTCCTGGGGTCTTTAATCTTAGCATTGCAAAGACACAACCAGTCAATACATAACTGTTTTTCCGAGAGCACTATTATCTCAGCTAACAGGTGGGTGAGTGACTTGCCTGGATAATAGCTGTATCTAAGTAGTAGAAGAAAATTATGAAATAAAAATAATAATTAAATTTTGTGGTTGGTTGGATGGATGGATGGATTTTAAAATTTTAAAGTTAGTCTTAAATAAAAAGTATGTAATTTAAAAGGATGACCATTTTTTAAAGTTCTATCACCACCTACTTTGTTGTATTCCCTGTTATGATTGAATAGAAAAGTTTTCTGGCTTAAAATATAAATTTTCATTGCTTGAATCAATAAGTATGAATTCTGTACAAACTGGAAACCAATCTCTGTCTTCTGCTTATGGTCATACTGTATTATTCTGAAGGTGAAAGAAATTAGAAGTTTGGAACAATATGCCCCATTGTTATTAATGTAGTTAGTTCTATGTGGCTGTATTTGAACTGTGTTATTTTTTATCTGTTGTAGCAGAAGGAAAATAGCATCACAGGATGACCTTATAAAAGTATTTCTCAAGTTTATAAAATTCATTAATCCGCCACATTCTCTTTGAAATCACTCTGTAAAATAATTTATTAGACATTGTGAAAATGGTCACATATGCTAAACTCTGCTGTCACAGATGCTTCCATTACCTAGCCTGACAAGTGGCTTTTGTCAGAACGTGACCTTTCTCCAAAGAACCAAAGCATGCTAATTAGACATATGAAAGGGAAAGAAATCTTCAATTTAAAAGCCAATATTTTCATCTCCACAAACTTAACACAGCCTATGTTGAGTCTTCCTTTTAACTACGTTGCATACACCTCATGACTTTTATAAAAAATGTTGCTTAACCACCAGTAAAAATAAGTAGGTGAGTTTTTCAGTTGTTTTGCTTAACACTGCGTTGTATGTATGTATGTTACTTCACTCATGACAAAGTATATGACTTTTTCAAAATAATTTATTTCTCCATTTACACTAAAATGTCTGAAACAGCTAATATTAATGAATTTGCAATAAACTAGCTTGAAGTGACAACTTAATAGCTTGTAATTGGTGTCTACAAATGCCTTCGGCAGGAGCAGCAATTTCTACAAGACTGAGATATTGATCATTAGCACAATGATCCATGTCACAAGCACCTTAGTTTATCATAAACTCATTTCCTTAATGACATAAGTAAGCGTTTTAATTCAAAAGATGCTTCAATAAATCAGCACAATACTGCATCTGAATGCTATCAGAAAGAACATTACTCTGTTGGATGAAAAGGTAAAATATTTTCAGCAAACACTATAAGAATAGGAAAAAACTGTGTCATGGCCTTAATGACATGGTAACTAAGTAAGCACCTAAGTTACCTACCCTAAACAGGGACTTTGGGAAATTTCTCTGATAGTGCAACCCAAAGTCTGCGGGCTTTTTATTCTTGTTTACTTTTTTATTCTTCAGAAAACTTAGAGCTGTATAAATCTGTGTATTTAATTAACAACAGAGCTGTGCATAAATAAACATTTTTCTTCTAAAAACTGCTGGTCAGACATTCCTTTTGCATATTGGCTTTAAGTATTCTGTGCAAAAGAGAGCTGGGTGCAGATAAGCTGTCACTAAGCATCAAGAGCAGTGAAAAGTAATAGCTGCAGAAGGGAAAATCCCTCTGCTCTGAGTCACTGCACACCATAACTGTAATATGAGGTAAAAAAAGTTGTATTATGGTCAGATGTTGAGAAAAGAAGGGGCAGTCAGACTCTGACAACACAAACGTGTACCCAGAGGTGTATGACTGATCTAAGCGAAGGTTTTTCACTATGGATGCTCTGAAAATATCCATCATCCAAGAGATTCAAAACATGAGCCCTCCCAATAGGGAATACTCAGGCTGAACAGAGACAAGATAGATACGAGATGGCATAAGAGAGTGAAAACCACCGTGAGGCTGATAGACATGACTGGGGCAAAAATTACCTAAAGAGCAGGTCAGAGGGAATTCTTTTCCTGTCAGAAAGTGATGATTCTCCCAAAACACTCACATAAGTGTAGAGATTTTGAGATTGTGTCTTTCAGAAAGTAAAACTAATCAAAAGTATGATCAAGAGGAAAAAAAAGAAAAGCAACAAACCTTATTTCAGCCCTTTGGAAGAATGTTACCATCACTTTATCCTTTTTTTTGTCATTTTTTTCACTGATACAATAATATAGTATAATTTTCAATTTTTTTTCTTCTTATCATATTGTATGCTACATAGAAAATAAAATTGTTGGATCTCAAACAATTTTCCTGTCCCTCTTTACCAGATCCATATTTTTTCATATTTTTTTTATTTATAAATAGTAAATTATTCACGTAAGAACAGAAAGAAACAAGCAAACCACCTTTTCCAGGCAGTCCTAAATCATCTGGTCACTGCTGCTGTATGTATCACCATAGTACCCAAGAATTTTTAAGAGAATCAAAAAATCTTTTGTATACTTCTCTTGATTGAAAAAGTATTAAACCTTGGCTTCGGAATTAAAATCAGAGCATATATATTAGCTCAGTCTGCATTAATATCAAATGCCAATTTCCAAACTGCAGGTGAAATCTTGACTTGAAGTGTTGTTGACCAGTCAAGACCAAACATTTCCCTGAGGATCTTTTAGAGATAACAGCCTTGGTATGGATACCTCAACAGGGGACCCAAAGGACCCAAATACAGCTAAAAACTTTCATACAATAAAGCTTATGAACCAGTTAAACATAACATGCTTAATGGCATTAACCATGGTAGGTTGTGGAGAACTGAAATTCTATTCATTGTGTTATTCCTAATGAACAGATCAATAAGCTCTTCACATGGACTTTCTATCATCAACAAGAAAAATCTTTGTGAAGCACATTTTAGAAAGGAGATGTGTTTTGTAGTCTTGCACGGCTGAGAACACATATTTTCAATTTTCTGGATGATACTAACTTCTCTCCTTCAAGCACACTTTGTATTCAGGCTGGCCAGATGCATGTGAACCAACTGATGCTTAGAAACTGGAATTCTAATAAAAGATTTCAGACAATACATGCTTTCCTTTCTGTTGATCTCTGTGCAATTTGCTTTTCAGACTTAGAACGTATGGACTCTTGTCATCCAGAGTGCTTTGGTAACTTTGGTGCTTTGTTATAAGTACTTATAGAAACAAAAACTATAAACTTTTGTGGATAATAGATTGACAGAAATTTCTTAACCTGAAGGGAGAATAATTTATTCCTCAAAATATATGAAAAAGTAGCTTAAGTACATACATTAAGTTCCTGGGAAAAACTTGGAAAAGCATTAAAGTAACACTTCTGTTTTGAAATGAAAATATACATGAGAGACATTTATTTTCAAATGATCATACTTTAAGGAGTTATCTTTTTTGTCTGTATAGTTGATTTTTAGCCAACTTGACAAAAGATCGATTCAATAAATTAAAGAAAAAATTGTAACAACCATAACCTTGCCTTAGAATCATTAGTGCAAGAATTGGGGAAAAAAAAGGAGAGGCAGAGAAGGGTAAATGAGAAGAGCTGGCAATGGTGATATATGGAATAATAATGGCCAGACAAATAAAAAAGTTAGCAATATTCATTATTAGGCAACATAAAACATGTGATCTTTCACCCCCACTCCATCTTCGCCTGTAATTAGTCACTAACAATTATTGCTGGAGACATAGGTACAATCTGTTTTTGCAATTTCTAATATATCAAGAGTCAAGATAGGAGACTTTGTTCTAGGATAAGAATTTGAAAATCAGTGGGACTTTAAGATGGGTTTATCTTTCTGATCCACCTGGCTTGAAACTTGTTTTTACATTATACATCCCTAAAATTGTAGGTAAGAAGTGTTCTTTAAGTAAAGGGATTATAGTGGATTATTGCAGGTGGAAAATCTTGTATATCTATAGGATTTAAGTATATTGCTTTTAGTGTTGGAATCTGATTCCACATTTTCTTCTTTGAAGTGAAGGTTTCTAATAATTTCTTAGATAGTTTGTTAATTTTTTTTGATTATGAAAATTTTATTTGGCAAAGTTATGGGAAAGTAAAGGACTAAGTTAATACCTGAGGATTCTCTTGTCAAGACATAAATGATGTTTCAAGGTACAGGCTGCTTTTAAATATTTACACTTAATTGGGATGAAACAAATTGACTGGGTTAAAGCTTAGACATTTTACAGTTAGAGCCAGAAGACTTCTATTGATGACTTGATTTATTTCAGTTTCTTAGATTTTTATCTGAGGTAGTCAGAAATGAAACATCTGTTTATTCAATAAAACACCAGTGAGTAAAAAAGATCTTGAGGCATCTCTGTAGTAAAGCAGTTCAGGTGTGATATAATACCCAACTGGAATGACCAGAATCAACCATCTGGTGTTTTTCTGGACATCTACAAGCAACAAACTGTAACTGTTATTTGGCATTGCAGAACTGTTTGAAAGATCTTCACAGCTAACTTTAATGAGTGAGAATGAGGTCAGGAAAAAAATGAGTTAATGTTAGAGTAGAAAGTTAAAATCAGTTAGAGCAGCAAAAAAAAAAAAATTATCTAGGAATCCTTTTCTTGGTGAATGAGCCACATATTGAGGAAGTGATATGCCACTGGCAGTGCCATATTTCTCTTTCCCTGGCTCAGTTTTAACTTCATTTATTGTGCCAACAGCTATGTCAGAAAGTCTCAAAGGCAACAGTTCCATAATTAACAAGAAAGTTCTCATTCAGAAGCAGCCTGTTCTCTCCATGTTTGGCAGAAACAGCCTGACTTACACTGGTTATTTTCCAGGTGTCGTTAAAGGCACATAAAATACATTGTGATCAAGAAGTGTAGGAGCTCACAACACATCAGCCAGTTTATAGGAACTGTGTGCACTTATCGCGCAGTAAAATAGGTCATGGGAAAAAGTTTTCTGCTTCATTTTCATTCCAAGACATCATTGTGATCCGTTACTGTAGGCTATCTATCAAGAAAATTTTGTAATTGCATCAAAAAAAATGTTTAACCTGCATGTTGTTGTAACTTGTCTGTGTTTTAAAAAAAATAAGCTATTATGGCTTAAATGAATTAATCTTGCACAGTTTGAATATGTAAATGTGAACACAGCAAATTAATGCAAAGCTAGGTAAGTTCACAATTTGAAAATGAAATGTGAGGGGGTTTGGGCTTCATGTGGAAATATGGCTGGAGCTAAGAAAACTTGTTGTCAGGAAGCAAACTTATAATAGCTATTTATTCCTGAGTCTTCCTTAATGCTGTTTGTACATATCTAGCTCCTGCGAAACAACGTCTCTGGCATCTTTGTGAATATGCTGATTCTACCTCAGTTCTTATTGCTTGGTGTCTCATTTCCTAACCAAACAAAAATCACTTAGCAAATATCTGATATTTGATCTAAACAGAAATGAAAGTGTATTTTATAACTCTTTGAACTGCACAGTGATTTAGCTCTCAACTATGGATAAATATCTTTTAAGAGTATTAATGTCAATCTCAGTTATAATAATCAAGGCAATGCAAATAGATAGCTATTACAGTCCTAAGTACAATATATTGAAACAACAGCCTCAGGAGATGGGCTTTACTTAATGAAAACAAACAAAAAAACCAAAACCAGTTTATTTTATTATATTATTTATGTCTTTTTATTTCTCTTCGAAATAACTATATCATGTCTCAAAAGTATAGGGGGACATTTCTACTGTATTAACAGAAATCAAAAGTATTTAGATTTTCTAAACACATGGTATTTTCAAGAAGGTTTCCTAAATGACAGAGAGGCCAAAGACCACAACTGTGAAACAGAATACAAAAAAAGAAGACTCCTAATATCTGTTGTAAAACTAATTTTAAGCAGAATTTCATTGCATTGCTAAAGTACTCATATACCATCTAATTCTCAATGAACAAAGTTCCGTTGGTACTGTAGCTCTTGGCAGTTCAGTCACATAGTCACTAGGTCCTGCTCCTGTGCACGCTCAAGAGAATTAATTTATGCAGGCATTCTTCAAGCATGTCTTAGACATTGTTCTCTGCACAGAATTCAGTAAGATATTCTAATTTTTTTTTCACAATGTAAGTGGAAGGATCTCTGCTTTTCTTTCTAAATAGCTCAAATCATAAAGCTATTAAGTGAGGGTGTTGGGAACGCAAACTGAAATCTATTCTTTATGTTAAGGTCCTTGAAACCATGTGTTTTTATTTTACAGAAGTGTCCAAGCTAAACTCTCATGCTGAGAGACTTATCATAACTGCATGTAGTCTCAAAACAATTTGTTGGAGTAATTATCTTCATTCTGGTCTGGCAGAGATTAATATAAAATACATAACAGTCGTGAGAGCTGGAGGTAGATCCAATAACTATTAAATACCTATTGCAAGTACAAGGGTTTATCTGTGGTCCCAACCGGCCCACTGCAGCGACACAATGCAGAGAAACCTTGGGGAGCCTGAGGAGAGAAGGGGGTGGGCGAGGCCGGTGGGTGCTGCCGGCTGCATGCAAACCCGTCTGTGTGCACGCGCACCGGCGGGTGTGAGCCAGCCATTGGAGACTGGCTGGCAAAGGCTGCTAAGAAATTTGCTGGTCTGCATCAACATTGCAGGTGTCCAATAGTTCCGTTTATATTTTTCATTTTTCTCATAAGTACATAGTCTTTTGATTACATGTTAATTACGGACCATCAATAAATCAATGCAACGCTTCAGTCTGGAAGGATTAATCGATGTAAACTGAACATAATTTCTCTCTGCTAGAACTAAATTCTATAGCCCTGAGTCATTAGTGAGGGCAGCAAACTGCGGAATCCCCTGATTGCCTATGCTGTGGAGCAGTGGTCTAAACATACATATATTCAAAAAAACATATTTAAAATAAAGCTTATTTTAAAGAAAACAGGGATCTTTGGTTTACTTTTGAAAGAAAAGTAGACTAATACTGTAAAATATGAGTCCCGTATGATTTTGAGCAACCAGTCGTGTCTCAACATGACAGGATTACTTTTTGCCGATATCCAGCTCGAGCTTCCCACATATGAGCCAGACATTTTGGGCTTCAGTTTTGAAGCATTCTTTTCTTTCCATGAAAATCTTGACACTGATGCATTGATCTGTTTTGCACCGTGAAGAGAAGTATTTAGATGGCTAGGTCACATCTTATTTCTGTTCCTACTTGTCTCATGTATGCACAAATTTAGTAGGGTAACAGGATATTTTTGTATTTCTCAAGATCTAAAAACACTTTTAAATTGGGACATTTTTCCTCTTTACTTCATTGTAGGAGCTTGGACATTTCTAATTTTGTTCTCTGTACATTTTATTTATATTCAGTTTACAAGAGACCTTATACAAATTTATATTAAATATTTGTGCTGACTAACAAGAATGATGTGAGCAAAATCTGCCTCAAGAAATGAAAATTTAACTTTTGATAGAAACAATTTATCTAAGCCATTTAAAAAATATAGATTAAATGACAGGCAAGTTGAAAAACAATACTACCGAATATAATTAACTGGTTTTGACATGCTTAGTAAGAAAAGGCATTCCGGATTGACACTTTACAAGCACATTATGCTCCTGGCTGCCCTGAGAATATCTGCTTGAAATGCATTTGGTCATATTTGTCTTGCATAAACAACTGAATACAGTTCAATAATTAACCACTGCGAATACCTTTAATTCTGACCGGTTTGGGCCACATGGTGCTACTAGAATCTATCTTCCTTCTACTCTCTGGTAATTTTTGATTGAAAGAAACTAATTTTCTTTTTTGATCAAGAACTCGCTCTCCCCTGCAAAAGATTATTAATTAAGAGATTTTATTTTTCCTTCTTTTGTGAAATTCTTTGGAGACTACTGGCTTTTTCTAACTTTTCTTGCCTAATCTCCTATATCATATTTCTGAACTCCCACACAAAGATCCATTCACAGTTAGTGCTTATTTGTTATTTGATATCAGCCCTTCCATATATTTCCTTGCTTAGACCCATGACCTGTAATTTATCTCATAATTTAAAACAGTAAACACTTTTTACAATCTACATATTTCAGCAAACTTTAAAGTCTTTCCAGAATTATTAGATGCTTTTTATAAAGCAAAAGATTTCTTTTGTGACCAATAATAGGATAAATTTCTTTTTCTGCACCTAAAGATGATCCTATATTCTTTCATAATATGCCCATACAGGTACATATATTTTCTTTTCTGTAGACTACTTCTTCTGAGAGCCAATGGTGGGGCTTCGGGTTGGTTTTTTTTATAATGTTATTAGAAACTACAAACACCACCAGGAGAAAATGAAGAAAACCTAAAAGACGTCCTTTGCAGGATTAGAATTTTCTTGATAGTAAATACAGATTTTTATGCTTATAGAGCTTCATACTAACTTGTCCACATCAATCCCATTTTTGTTTGCAAACATCAAGTTGCTAAAAAGTTGCTAAAAATTATGTAGCAGATCTAAAAAATATAATTTTTTATAGGTAAGGAGCTGCCTAATATGGTTAAATTTATCTTTTTTCCTTTAAAATATGGATTATGTCACTACCATAAAGTCAGAAAATAGCTAGAAAATTTTTGATGTATTTTCTTGTAAGTAGAACTGTTTCATAAATTTGTTAAAGGACTATTTTGTTTATTTCTTTGTTTGTGTAAAGAGAATCCAATCTATACAACTTCAAAAGATTAAAATTCTCCTTGACAGACAAGATGCAGACCTTATGTCAATCTGTGCAGTTAGGATTGTTTTAACCATTTCATCCTGGTGAAAAGATCATTAAGAAAATCTTCATTGCTTCTGTCTGTGCCTTGAATTCCCACTAACAGCTATAAGGATATTGCAGGCATGCTGTACTTCTGGCTTCATTTTAAGAGTCAGGTGTTTGAAACTCTATCTGGGGGCCAGTAAAGATTTTTTATTTTCTCTTTAAGAAGAAAAAAATAAAATGCCATAGTGTGTTCTAATTTTGATTTTTTTGTGTCCTGTCTACTGAAGTCCTGTTATATTATTTCAGCAATACCCCCCATCCCAGTGCACAATAAAAGCATCATGAAGTAGAGGATTGTTGGAATGTTTTCTTTTGAATTAATGACACATGTCTGCTTAGTTGAGATAATAAAACTGTTTGCATTAGCAGCAAAATCAGTTTCTAGCTGACAGTCTAGTATCAGCTACTTTTTTTTTTTTAATTTTAACAAGTGGATCCATTTCTTCCAGAGCTGCAGCAATCCCATTCCTGTATGGATAGTTAAGCAAACCTGCCTTTGTGCTATTAGCATTATGCAAATTAGGCTAAAATTCTTAATGCAATGACACTTTGGCTATAAAATGTGCTGTGGAGGGAAAAAAGTTGATAATGAAACAAGCATCTTCTCAGAAAAGAGAGAGAAGCAGCTAACTTCCCATTTATTTTTGCATACTTTATAACCATTCTACATAAACTTACAAACAGGTCTTTGAAGTTATGCATTAGCATAATTACACTATAATAAGTTTTCAGATTGTTTTTGTTTCTCTTTAATTTCTTATTGTCTGTCTTACACAAAGTTGGGCAGGATTGGGAGCATGCATTTTGCTTAGGACTAGTCCTCCTCCTGACTCCCCACAGTGACATCAAAAATATTTTAATTCAAAGGACGAGCCTTAAGAGTAGTATGTACAGAAGGATCTTTCCTTCCTTCCTTCCTTCCTTCCTTCCTTCCTTCCTTCCTTCCTTCCTTCCTTCCTTCCTTCCTTCCTTCCTTCCCTCCTCTCCTCCTCCCTTCCATGCCTGGCTGCAGGATTGCATGTACCAGCTGTGCCAGGACCTGACTCCCTGCAGATCCTGCTGCAGACCCCATGCTGGAGGAGAGCTCTGACACGCTTCCATGACATAGTGTTGGGGAGCCTGTGCAGTGGTGCCGCAAGATTCAATCAAGTCCCTGTCGCCTGCTAGAAATCAAGCACAAAGAATTTCTTACAGCTTTTCTGTCATTAATCCCATTAGTGCCATTTCCCAGACAAAGTTAGCTTTTACAGTAATATAATTTTCATGGAATGATTTTTACCCTTATCAATTTGGGGGCTTTACACTGTCACTATAAAGCAGTGAGTATAGGATAATAAGAGTTAGTCAAGCACAGCACGTGGCGCTATCCTCCCTGCTGACTGAGCAGCCATGTTGTGCAGATTACACTTTGGCCCTTTATGAACCCTTATAAGGTAAAAGACATTTAGATTTTGCTCTACCTTTGAGCTACTTCCTGTTTAGCAATGCATTACCTGCGCTGGACTGATCAAAACTCAATTTCAGTCCCTCCATGTGTTGTCTCAACTCCTATCTCAACTTCCTGTAAATAGAGCTTAGGACACTGCTGGCTCACCTTGGTGCTAGAGCACTGCTTGCTCATGCTCTGCTTTCTGCCTGCCAGAGCTGTCCTCAGTCCTCTGTTTGTGTCATTTCAAGGAGCTCTTCCTTCCCAGGTGTAGCATTTTTAGTTTGTCCTTGTACTTTGCGAGATTCCTTGTGGCCCATTCTTCCAGCCTCTGTAGGTCCCTTTGCCCTACCCTGGAGCATATGGACTAGTTACCCCAGTCTGGTGTCATTTGCAAGCTTGATGAGACTGCACTCTGTCACCTCACCAATTATGAAGTTGTCAGACAAGACTGGTCCCACAGGGTAGATTTCTGCATTACTCCACTTGCTACTGGTCTCTGGGTAGAGTAGAACTCATTAACCACCACCCTCTGATTCCAGTCACCCAAAGAGATGGGTTGTGTAGCCATCTGGCCTATCAATCTAAACCTCAAATGGGCCTTCCTAACTTGGATACAACAATATTATAGGGGCCACTGTTGAAAGAGTAACAAAGTTGGGGTAAATTACATCCCCTGCTTTCCCTTCAGTCACATGAGGTAAATGATATCCCCTTCTCTCTCTTCAATCATGTTTCCAATCTGTTTATCATAGAAGACAATCAGGTTGATCAGAGGCAATTTACCGCTGGACTGAGTAAAACAGACTCATCTCTGATTTCCCGGATTGGTGAGTTTGCCCCTTTTATGAAGATGGGTGAAGCATTTGCCTTTCTTCAATCAGCAGAGATTTGTTCTTTCAAAAACTGTGGAGTGCTTTTGCAAGGACCTTGTTCAATTCCCTCAGTTTACTTAGTTGCAGCCCATCAAATCCCCTACAACTCTTAGGCTCCATGTGAACCTGTACATCAAAAGCATTTACTATAATATTAAAGTGGAAATATTCTTCTGAATATTTTCTCAGAATTGCTAAATCATGTCACTTTGCTAGGTAACAGTGGGCATAAACCTTGGCCTGTGAAGCTTTGCCCTTTTATTTTTTTTTTTTGCATTAGGACTTGATGTGAAACCCAGAATGGAGGGAGAGAATCCTCCAGGTCTGAGGATTATTTTTAACATTTCCTTGCTAACAGATAGTATATAAATAACCCTTAATACGAAATGAATACTTTATTTCTTGTGCTCACTTTCAGTTATTTTATAGTTTTTGGTTACAGGTATTGAAGCATAGGTAATTCTTTGTGTCTTGAGCCAACCCCCAGCACAGGAGAGTGGTTTCACTGAACCACGAATGGATATTCTGGAAATGATGGTTCTCAGTAAGTGTCATCACATGTGGTAGAGAGCTTGGCAGAAAAAGAACTTTTTAAACCTCAAACTTTGATTCTCTTCCACATTGGGATGGCCATAAATGTTCTTTTGACAATGGAATTCTGTCAAAACCTGATTGTTTTTCAATATAATACCTGAAGTTTTTAATTCATCTCTTTTCCTCACTCTTTCTCATTAGAGGTGACCAGGAAGCTCTTGACTGCAGAAAACTTTCCTTTATACATTGAAACCAATATGCCTCTCAGGAAACATTTTGGCTTTTATAAAATTACTTTTAGTCACAGCTGTTCCAGCCAGGCTTGACATTGCAAGAATAATCGTAATACAGAAGACCTGCCTAGACCTTTTAGCATAGTGATGGAACCCTTATTTATAATTTGAGTGTCTCAGATAAATGAAAGCAATAAAAGAAGTTAGCATAGTAAGAAAAGACTAAAATTGATAACTCTGTATCTGTTTTTTAACATTAGAGAAAGAAAACAGTTATTTGATTGTTATTTGATGTATTTTTTGGGGCTAAATTGATGGGTGAGGTCAAAAAACTGTCTCCCAGGCTACATTCCCAGGGGCATTACTAGCACAGTTGAAGTTATTATCTTTCCACTCAGAGCTTGTCAGGCCTCATCTGGAGTATTGTGCTCGGTTCTGGTTTTCACAATTGGAGAAAAATGCTGGCAGACTGGAGAATGTCCAAAGGAGAGTCACAAAGATGATCAAAGAGCTGGAGAACCTGACCTATGAGGAAACACTGGAGAACCTAGATCTCATCTCGATGGAGGAGGCTCATGACAGTTGTCATCACAGTATTTCAGGACTCAATGGGCAGCTATAAAGAGAAGGATCCCTCTTCACAAGGAGCCATGCAGAGAAAACAAAGGCAATGAGTACGAGTTGCACTGGGAGAGGCTTTTTATAGTAAGAACAATCATTCACTGGAACAACCTCCTCAGGGGGTGCTAGATAAACTCTCCTAGTCTCCCTTTCCCATAAAAGAATGGAGCAGATAATATTTACAGAAGCCTTCCAACCTGGGCTATTCTGTGATTCTAGGAACAGATTTATATAATCTAGGTTGGTTTTTTCCTGGTGTGTTCCAACTATGAAGCTCTCTCAGCTCTAAAGATTTTGCTCTGTTTTCTAAATGAAATAAAAATGAAAAGGTGAGAAACAAGGTCTCTACAAGCTCCTTCATAGGACTGATAACAGCATTTTAACTGTTAGTCAACCTGCTGCATATTGAGAGACCGGTACACAAAAATGCCAGTACTCTTCACGATCATATGTGTAAAGAAGTTATTTGAGCATTCTTACCAAGGCGTAGCATGTTATCACAATATGTTAATTGTATCACTGGGAGTCTACTGTCTTCTGTAGTATGTGTGGGTTCAAGTACAAACATTTCAGTGTAATTAAAATTCATTTTCCTCTTCGTTTCTATAGTCACAAAAAAAAATCAAATGCAGCCCTTCCAATTTCCAGGTTAATGTTGTTTTGAGAAGTATAATTTTTGTTTGGGTGAGTTAATTTGTTTGTGGGGTTTTTCAAGTTATAATCCCAAATTTTAAAATTGTTAGAAACAGCTCTTCAACAAAAATATTCTCTCTGGATAATAAGCTTATATAGTCTCAGCTCTGAGAATGAAAACCGGTGGTGGGCTGATAAGACATCTCTTTTGTAGACCTTAGCACTTGCTTGTTAAAGATTTTGGCAAAATTACTTTGTGTTAGGAGATTTCTTATACAAGAAATGAGATGTAACTTTTTCAATGGTATGTTTTATCAAATCCACTTCCAACTGTTTGTTAGTCGGTAAACATAGAGAGTGAGATATGTGTTAACACAGCTTCAAAATAGCATCAAATATCTAGTCTATTGTATCCGTGGTTCTAAAATTTATAACAAGTCCAGATCACCACTGAGGTTTGAACTGGCAGTAACACCATTGAAACCATACACTCTAGTACAATATTTTATGCTGACAAAAGTAAAAATATATTTAGTGTAATTTCTCCATATTTGCAGGTCTGATTCTCTCAAATCTATGCATCATAATATGTGACTTTTTTAGGAAAAAGGATGTCTTCCCTGTTACTCTCTGACAGACCCTGCAGCAAGTAGACAGTAAAATGATGAAATATTTATTTTGCAATATTCCTAAGAAAGACACCTTTCATTTAGTAAACAGAAAACATTTCTTTTTTTCCCTTATTTCTATCAGTTGCTAATTGGTAGAAATCACAGGATCACAGAATCATTTACGATGGAAAAGACCTCCAAGGTCGCTGAATCCAACCTTTGACCAGTCACTGCCACGTCAAATAGACCGTAGCACTGAGTGCCATGTCCAGTCATATCTCAGAACACCTCCAGGCATGGTGACTCCACCATGTCCCTTGAAGTCCATTCCAATGCTTAACAACCCTATCCATGAAGAAATTCTTCCTTATATTCAATGTGAACCTCCCCTGGGGCCATGTCCTTTAATCCTGTCACCAGTTGGCTGGGAGAAGAGGCCAACCTGCACCTGGGTACAACCTCCTTTCAGGTAGTTGTAAAGAGCGATGAGGTCTGCCAAGAGCCTCCTTTTTTCCAGGCTAAACAACCCCTGCTCCCTCAGCTGCTCCTGAAAATAAAATGTGCAGATCTTCACTAGTTGCTTATTCAAATAAACACACCTAGAGTAAATACATTTAATAAGGATTAGGGTGGGGCACAAGCGGTTGGAGATCAAGTATAGGAATCAGCTCATAACAATGTATTTTGATGTAGAAATGAGGCCACCAAAAATATAATTTTGGGTAGATTCAAACAAATCAAAGAAGGCTTTTCTTCAAACGACTTGCATTATTGTTGCCAGAATTTTTACAAGAGTCTGCAGGAATTCTGGAAAAATATTTGTCAGAGGGACCCTGTTATGGAGTTACTGAGTAACAAATTATGCTTAAAAAATCTCCACAGCAGACAATAATTGAAGTCAGGAAAGTCTGGGGGATAAATATCATGTTGATTTTTATTATTGCCTAGAAAATTAATAGTGAACACTGTTGAAAATGAAGTCTTGGCTAGATGTATACGTTGATCTGAACCATTACATCTATTTTTGCGTACTTGCATTATGAGTTAAATAAATATTTTTTTAACTACTTCCTTCTGGCTCCAACCAGATGTGGGAGGAAGCAAAATGAAAAGAGAAAAGGAAAATCATTGCAAAATTCAGGTTGGAAAGGATGCCAGGAGGTCCACAGTGAAGCCCCCTGCTCAGCCAGAAGGTGTGATGATGTAAAAGTTGATAGCTTTCCCCAGCCTGGTATGGAAAACCCTCAAGGATGCAGACAGCACAGCCTCTCTAGGCACACTGCTCTGCTCTGGAAAGTCTCCATAGGGAAGAAGGTTGCCCTTCCTCTCTAGTATGAGCTTGTCTCATGTCAGGTGGCGCCTGCTGCCTCTCATTCTACCACCAGGCACTGCTATAGAAAACCTGACATCATCTTCTCAACATTCTTCTCCACTCTCAAGTTGGAGCTCCTGCCTTCTGAGCTGCTCTGGGCCCTCACCTTGCACCTTTCCACTGACAAGTTGTCTCCAGTAGTCCTCCTCAGAGCCCTTTTCTGCTTGTCTTGTACAGAGGACATGGTCCTTTGCTGCTTGCTGTCCCCCAGGATCCCCTCTGCAGAGCTGCTTTGGCACATGCCTGGCTTGGAGAGAGAGAAGGAGCTGGGCTGTTGCTGGACCAGACAAAACCACAGGGACAGCTTGTTTCAGACTTGGTAACTGGGGTTGGCCGGGTTAGTGCCAATGCTGAGCAACTGTCCATGCCTTGGGAAGTCTTGTAGGTGCAAACCATGGAGAATTGTGCGTTGTGTCTTCTTGTGGTTTACAGTTTCGTTTCTGTGTCAGTGCTAGCATGTTTCCATCCCTTGAAAATGGCTCATAGATAAATGTTGTTGTTCAGGGCACTCTGTTATCTGTGTGTGACTCCTCATGGTGGAGAAAGTAGCCAAAGCTCCTTCATGTGGATTTACCCCTGACTTCTTGCTGGAAATAGGCTGTCCAGGTTTCCCTTCAATACAGACTCTCTAATACTGCTTCTTAACTCCATTCCCAGAGAGCATTTAGCCAGAAGAACATAACAAGCTCCCTACTGCCTGCCAGCCACAGCCATGGGAACTTGGGTGGTAGGAGTTTCAGCCACCGCTGTCAGAGATGGACTGAAAGCAGAGCCTGAAGAATGGCCAGGAACATTTGGGTACATAGGCACCAGCAAGAGCAGCTGCTGGACAAAAGCCTTGGACACCCCTGCCCTGGTGCTTGGAAGTGGGAAGCAGGGAAAGCAGAAGAGAAACATCTGTTGCAGCAGAATGATTGAAATCATGATACTAATCTCAAAATTGTAAGTGCCTGGCTGTTTATTGCAGGTGAAAGAGGTCAGACTGTTGCAGGAGCTGCGGCAGCCCTGCTGCTGCACCTGCTGTCTGGTGTAGCAGCAGGGCTGGCCAGGTGCTCCCTTGTGGTGGTGTTTCCTCGGGGGTGTTCTCTCACGAGAAGTGCTGGCTGCAGCAGCCTGCTGGGAAGTGGCATCGGAAGGACCCACAGCTACTGGATCCCCCTGCAGTCTGTCCCCACAGTCCCCCTTCTCCCTGTGGAGGCCTGGGTGTCAGTACGCCTGAGACTCAGGTTGCAGTGCGACCGCAGGGATCTGCTCCGGATCCTGGCTGCCTTCCTTTGGCGGCGGGCAGACTAGACAGCCACATATTCCTCGTGGCTGTTGTCCGCTGTCACAGTGCGCAGCAGTCGCTTGAAGGGCTGCTTGCAGAGTGGGCAGGTCTTTGTCAGTTTGGCCCATTCCCGAATGCAGATGAAGCAAAAGCGATGCCGACAGACCTCCACGTAGGTGGCATTTTCAAGGTCACCCAGGCAGATGGGGCATAGGCTATCTGCTGCTGCCATTTCCGATGGCCCTGCTGGCGGCAGCTGGCTCATGCTGCCACTCCTAGCAGAGTCTCTCCTCCAGGGCTTCCTCAATGCCCCGCACCTGGACCTGCTCAGGGAGACATGCAAAGTGCCTGGGTGTCTGGCCTTCCCTGGTCATCAGAGGGGAAAAGCAAGGAAAGCCCAAGCAAGCTGTGGGATAGGGATGGTAAGGGTCTCCTGAAAGGGTTACTTTCTGGGCTTCAAAGCAGCAGCAGAAGCAACAGTAGCAGCAGCAGGTGCCCTGCGGGCAAGCTAGCCCCAAGGGCAGCCCTGCACCCCCTGCCTTCTGCCCTTACTGCCCCCAGGAAAGCAGCCCTCACTGGATGTTGAGATGCTGGGGAAACCTCCTGCCTGTGCACCAGGGAAAGCCCATGTGGCCCTAGGTTGGAAAGGCTCCCACTGGGACCTGGAAAGAGGTTGGCCAGACCCTTTGGAGGTCTTCTCCATGGCAGGAGGTAGAGAGGGAGGGAGAGCAGGAAGAGAAGGCCCGATCTCCTTCGCATCTCCACAGAGCTCAAGCTAGATGGGGGAGAGGCCTGAGGCAGGCTCTGGTGAGCTGTCAGGAGGCCCTGGGGAAAGATCTGCTGTGTCCAAGCCCTCCAAGAACCCATGATGCCTCCCAGATATTACCCAGTTTAGCACAGGGTACCTGAAGGCACAGTAGGGAAAGGCAGAGAGCCTTCAGTGCTGGAAATCCCCAGCACTCTCCTGGAACTCACAGCCCTGGGACAGCTCCTGTGCAGGACCCAGAGGGTCTCACAACTGGACAGACGGGAGAAGAGACTGGAAGAGGCTGCCTTTGCTCAGTGCCTGGAGCTGCTGCTCTCTACCAAAGAGAAAGCTTAAAGAGCAAGACTCCAGTCCTTCTGGAGCCTGCTCCTCTTGCGTGTGTGCCTGCAGGAGTCCTGGACAGAGTGTCAGGGGATAGAGCCTATGGCTGCTGAAAACCAGCAAGGCTGGGGAGATGTCACAGTCACACTCTGTGACGTCACCGTGTTCCACGAAGCCATTTACTGTTGGCCACCCAGCCAGGAAAGTAGATGCCCCAAGGAGGGAAAGCCTGCTGTGCAAGATGTTTTGGTATCTTCCCGTGGCCTTGCAGGCAAGTTTTCACCTCTGCCTTATCACTGAAGCCAAGGCAACGTATCTCCTGCCCTATTCAGCAATGGGTTCATGTTTTCCCTGGTCTTTGCCACATAGACATTTAGATAAGCCCTTGCTGCCTGTGGCATCCCTTGGCAGGTTCAGTTCCAAGCAATCTTTCAAACCTTACTGCCAATACCCACCCTTATGCAGCCCAGCACGCCCTTGGACTGCTTTGCTAAAGGGTGGCTTGCGCTGGCTTGTGTTCAGCTCACTGTCCACCATTCCCCTGCCCTTGCTGGACCAGACAGAACCAGACAAGGGCAGCTCCAGATAACCCCTGTGCAGAACCCATAGGTTCTTGCAACTGGACAGATGGGAGCAAGCTGTGGGAGAGAGGAGGTAAAGGTTTTCTGAAGGAAAACCTGCTGGGCCGCAACCCACCATTGCTCACCCAGTACAGTTACATTTGGTCTTGAGGCCTTGCAGGTGGGTTTTCACCCCTAATTTATCAGTTCCTGTGATGAAAAATCAGTGCCCTGTGCACAAGGGCTTGGCAATAAGCAGCCTAAAAATGAGGATGGGGCAGTGGTTGATGGCTCCTGAATAGCTGTCAAGTGACGTAGACGAAGAAAGGAAAATGAAGAAGGCAGACAGTTGCACTACTAAATTCACCCTGGTCTCTAAATTAAAACTGTTCATGTATGGCAGAATGGTTGAGGTTAGAAGACTCATATGAAGATGGCACTTTGCTCAAACAGGGGCGCTACAGACTGCTGCCTTGGTCCCTTTCAACAATGAGCTCCAGCTCATGTATTGCGGTGAGAAAATATCAGCATTAGTTTTCTCATCTTCCAGAACTGAATGTTAACGTGCAAAGCATTCCTATAGGTATTAGTGACTATACGGTGGTTTTATAAGGAGCAACAGCTAATACCTTAGAGATCTAGGTCAAATTTCAAGAATTACCCATTGGTTCATTCTATTTAGATACAGTGAACCATCTTTATAATTTTTGTTTTACTTTTATAATGATATGGCATTATAAAATGATATGGCATCACAGGTTTGAATTTCTCCCTTATTCCTACAGAGAAAAATCCCCAAAACACCCAACACCTTTGTTTTCTTACTTTGCACACCTGAAAACAAAGCAGCAAGCAAAGTGACTTCTGTGTCACTGAGTTTAAAATGTGATCAGGAAATAACATGATAGGACTTATTTGAATAATAAGATTTCGTGGTGTGAAAAAAATCTCTTCCCATGAGCATTCTACCTTAACACTTTCCATGAAAGATTTTGTTGTAAGAATCATTCTGACTAATGAAAGAATAGGCAGCAGACATAGAAATAATAAGATTTTTCCATACATCGATTTCACTGATTTGCTGATTAGCTGCATACTTGAAAAAAGCTTTTGAATAGTATATGAAATTTTAAATGATTCATTGATGAGATATCTTTAATTTCTGCATTTTTAAATTGTCAATATATCACGTGCACACAAAGTCCTTGGTGCAATTCAGATTTCATGAGGGTATTGAAAATGGTGGTTACACTTCCACCCAAATAATACCACCCTTTTCAATTATTAATCAATATTTCAATTGCTTGATGTAACTGATACACACTTCACCCATCAAGAAACTATTTAAAGTGTTTTGGTAGAAATTAAACCAATTGGCTGGCCCTGAGTGTTAAAAGAGGTGCTTTTATTGTCTTTTATTTCTTTTCTTCTGTAAGTGTATAATACATTGTAATGCCATGCCCGTTCTGTGCTTTTCTTGCAAGTAGGTTTGAAATTTTAATGCTCTCTAAGCCATCAGAGCCTTTTTTTTTATTATCAAGAAATATTTGAATAACACATTATTTTTTATTTTGAGCAGGTTTCAAGGGAAAATTTGGTCTCAAATTCCTTTCACCTCTCTGGCATATAGGTTGTTACAACCTGAAATAAACAGTTTTACCATTTCTGGACTTCAGACACAGCAAAGTAGTGTGGGTGAATGAATCAGAACTCAAGATCAAATTTATAAATAAAAAAAAAATAGTCTTAACTTGAAAACAAATGTATAAAACCTTTCTTGCCTTCAAGTCACCCTCCCTTCTAAGAAACTCAGAAAGATCATACGAGGTTTTATATTTTTAAAAGGAATCTCTCTATGGTTGAAGTCCTTACTGTGACAAATCATGTTTAGTGCAGACTGAGTTGAAAAGAGAAAGGTGCTAACAGTGGTTTTCTCAAGGGCTTAAGATCTCTTTTCTGAAAATATCTAAAATGCATTAATTTAAAATTCTTGCTAAGCTTTCACTGTGACTTTCTTTAAACACGTTTATTTAATTATTTTCCACAGACACAGTTAGAAAATCTGTCCCACTTAACTGGAATACTTTTTAGCTTCACAGAAATAAACTATCCAGAAATTTAAGTCATTCTCCTACCTTTTTAATAATCCTAATTATTAAAGTTTGGATTTTTCTAAATAAACACAAGTGAATATCACAGTTCCTGGCACCCTTATTTGTTGAAGGATGACCTTCTGCAGCCAACAATGTCCTAGGAAAGCCAATAAGGGATGCCACCCCGCAAGGCCAGTCTTCTTCTAGATACACAGTAAAATGTGTCTATGGTGTCTGGTCATGCTCAGTCTGTAGGAAATCTCAGCCCATAATCTTCCTTTATACCACAGCAGCTAGTTTAAGGGACAGCACTGCTCATTTGACTCGAGGAAGGGGGTATACAAGCATTAAACATAAATCACTACATAATTGATTTGCTAGATGATAAATGATGTGCTAATGGAAAATGTTGAATGAAAATCAATTGTTAAATACTTCATTAGATACAGTGTTAATTTGCAACAGTACCTTCTGACTGTGATGGTAGGTAGATGCACAAGGTATTTAGTGCAAAAAATTTGCAAAATATTGTTTCTGTGTAACTACATTATGTGGGACATTTCTTCCAAGAATATTCAGCGTGAAGAAAGCTGGTGATAGACACACTTTTCACTGAATTGACAGAAAAGCATCTCTATGGCTTGGGTTTTGCAGTTCAAATGTCAATGCTTGCTTGGAAATATCAAAAATGACTCATAACCTTTACTCAAGTTTAGCACTAGCTTGTTATGAAACCATTGTCACCGTGTTACATAGTCACCCATAGTGGTGTATGCAGAGAACTTAAAAATGGGAAATCCTAGAAAAAAAAATCAAAGATGATTCCTTCAAACAAGCTTGCTAAATTGTGGATTATAATACAAGCAGATGTTGGAAAAGGCAGTAGAAAATTTCTCAGCATTAATATGCTATAGGAAGAGGAATGTAAATAGAAAGTTTTTATGTTAATTTTTTTGTGAATCAGCTGATTATTAATCCTTAATACGAGCTAGCGACAAGACAGGAAACTACACAGACAAAACAATGGTCAAGTCATGGACATGTTCATTGTATATCAGAATCAGGGCTTATCTGCCCTCCCATGAGACTGCCTTCTTGACCACAATAGTGTCTATATTATCAACCGTAGTATAAAATGTGGCTTTGTATTTGCATCTGACTTTGTATTTACAATTTGCTGTCTAATCTCACAAACATCTTAATTTATCCTAATTATGGAGGTGTAGGGAATATTGAGTCACCTTGCAGCTTTACGGACACTTTGAAGACACAACCAGTAGTTCTTGTTTCTGTGAAGAGAAAAAAATCCAAAAGGTTTGCTGAAACAATGCTTTGACAAGCCTACTTCTGACATCTACAAATGTTCAGCATCTGCAAGAAAAAACATCCGTCTAAACGAAATGAAAATCATTCTTCCTGAGACAATCATTGTCATAGTTTGCTCTCAACTACATCTAGGAAGATAACTGTTAGACAGATTCTAAATTGCTGAACTGATGAATGTGCAGAAAATGCCTCACACAGAAGGAATATGATTTCATTCTAAGCATAGTACAGCACAATTGGTGTGATTCTTCTTCATGTCTGCATATCCAAGAAAAATGCTGTGAGTATAATCAAGACCTAGATACAGTAGTTTTTGATCTCATTAAAGCTTCAGTAAGTCAAAATATTTCAAGGGTACTGCTTCTTGAATTGGACTATAATAACCAAGACAACTTCATTGCTTCGCTTTATGCTGAAATGAAGGTTCGTGTTCTCAATCAGAGAGCTGTTTTTAAAGAGCTTTTGCTGTAAAAAATTAACCTAAAGATGATATGTGTTGACCCCCTTCATTTTTCCGTAAGTACTCTTAGTATATTTAAAGATAAGGATTTTGACCTCTATACTGAAATACAAAGTTGACAGATCTTAAACCTGCAATAGGTAGAAAAATATTTAAAGCACAAAGAAAAGTAACACAGACACCCAGTATAGGCTATGAGGACTTTGGTTAGCTTTATAAATCGGATGCCGTTGCTGTCTTCTGTTCACACTTGAACACTCTGCTCCAACCTTTTTTTGCTGAGTGCAGATAATTTTTGTATATAATATTTTTCTTTAACTTCATTTATTTCAAATGTAGTAACATAATAAGCAGTCCTTATGGTACTATATACGGAAGGTTTGTGAACAAGACTGTTATTTACCACAATGTTATTGGCATCACTTAACTCTACATCTACAAGATTGGGAGCATGTATTGTCAATGTAAGAAATATAAAAAACATTGTGGTCCATGTGATCTGCATTTTTCAGGAACTAGGTAGTCAGTGGCGAGATACAGTATTCAACATTTGACATCTTCCATGTACCTTAGATGAAAAACAAACCTTCCTTTTTCTATCTATGTTAATGTGTGCCTTTTTTCTTTATAATTTGAGTAAAAGTAAGCTCCTGTTAACAAGAGGAAATGCAGACATTGTGTGCTACAACTGCACTCCCTGTCAACAGCTCATGTTTATGAAATGCAGGCAGATAATGTCAGAGGGAGTTAACCTGCTTTGTATGGCAGGAAAAAACAGTGACTGAAGACTTCAGTATAAGGACATACAGCCATATCTTCAAAGTCACTGCATGTATCATAGAATCATAGACTCATAGAATCACGGAATGTTTTGGATTGACAGGGACCTTCAGAATGATCTAATTCCAACCATTCTGCCATGNGTCCATGTGATCTGCATTTTTCAGGAACTAGGTAGTCAGTGGCGAGATACAGTATTCAACATTTGACATCTTCCATGTACCTTAGATGAAAAACAAACCTTCCTTTTTCTATCTATGTTAATGTGTGCCTTTTTTCTTTATAATTTGAGTAAAAGTAAGCTCCTGTTAACAAGAGGAAATGCAGACATTGTGTGCTACAGCTGCACTCCCTGTCAACAGCTCATGCTTATGAAATGCAGGCAGATAATGTCAGAGGGAGTTAACCTGCTTTGTATGGCAGGAAAAAACAGTGACTGAAGACTTCAGTATAAGGACATACAGCCATATCTTCAAAGTCACTGCATGTATCATAGAATCATAGACTCATAGAATCACGGAATGTTTTGGATTGACAGGGACCTTCAGAATGATCTAATTCCAACCATTCTGCCATGGGCAGGGACATCTTTCTCTAGACCAGGTTGCTTAAAGCCCCATACAGCCTGGCCTTGAACCCCTCCAGGGAATCCAGAACTTCTCTGGGCAACCTGTTACAGTGCCTCACCACCCTCATGGAAAAAAAAAAAATCTTCTTTATATCTATGTCCTATTTAAAAATAATAATAAAACAGAAAAGAAGTGAAATGAGACATGTTTCTTATTGTGCAAATGTATTTACAGAGCATGAATTGCATTGCAGGCTTGGGTTCTTTTATTCATTATATATTCTTCAACATTTTTATTTTACTATTCATTTCATTTTTAATTACAAATGACATTGCTATTGCTTTTTCTACTCGTACATTAAGCATTACTTTATTATGCTTTTATGCTTTACCTTTGTGTTTTTTCACACAATTTTATCTACTTTCTGTTTGCTATCACATGTAGCTTTTTGAAATGTTCGTTATACAGATGAAGATTATTCATCTTTTATCTCTCTCGAAAGAAGAGACCTTTACGCCTTAGTGGCTGTACAACACAAGAAATGTCTCACCAGCACATCTTTGTTCAGAAAATGCTTATTCGTGAGAAATAAACTCTTTTTTTTTTTTTCCTGTAAGAATCCATCTGCTTTGGTGAATGTATTGATTACTTAGGACTGAATTTTTAAGTTAATCAGAGTCAATGTTGAAAGGTTGAAGGTTCCAATGTAGCTTCAAGACCTTTGTGTATTTGAATGACACCTTGATGTGGAATGATGAATATTTATTTCATTCTAAATACCAGAAGAGACAGAGATAAACGTATATTCTGGTTTAAAAAGAAAAAAAAAGAATTGGATGAAGATAATTAAAATAATCTTAGGATATGTAAAAACTGCAAAACTTCTACAGCATCAAAACAATCATCCGGGAACTCACAAATAAAAGTACCCTGATTATCATGGGTTTCTACAAAAGAGGAAGATAAGCAAGGTGAAGAATTTGCTTAGTGTCACTGTGCTAACAAGAGCTAGAAAATAATCTTTCTCTTCATAGACATATAGACTCATTACATACACCAATACGTGCAGCAAAGGGGACTTAAAAAGGTCAGAAGGTTTCCAGATTTTTTTTTCTCTGAAACTGTCGATTTTTCAAACTCCAAATAATTTGTAAAGAAATATCTATTTTTGTGAATTTTACATTTCAGTTTTGTTCTTAAATTAGTTTTGAAAGGCTGAAGCCCCACTTTTTATCTGTTTGATATAGAAGCAGTTTTGGTTTTGGATCATATGACTATTGAAAATTACACATTATTTTTAGTAAAGATGAAAAAAAAACCCAATTAATTTGCATTGAAATTAATAAAGTAAATATTTTCAGATGAGGGAAGCTGTCCCACAAAAGGATGGAACTAAATAATGACTTGAATCATAACGGACAAAATTTGATGTAACGGGAACAAGTTTTCATTTAATCTATGGTGAACAAGGAATTACTCCTTGATGTGATTGCTGCCTGAATTTTGGATTAGACCTAGAGAGCGGAGAACTCACACAATTCACAATTGAATTAGTTGGTTTATTTATTATCGATATACTGATGTTTTTTAAAAGGCATAAATG
>VZTA01029724.1:0-19330 GCA_013398855.1 Mohoua ochrocephala
ACCTCAGCCACTTCTCATACGGCGTCCCCTCTAGGCCCTGTACTGCAGACAAGTGTCTTGGTCCATCCACACCAAGGACTTTTCATCCCATCATCACTGGCTTCCCTCCACTTCATGGAAGCAGGCCAGGCTTGGAGCGAGTGAAAGACCTGCAACATAGCCGTTTTCCTTCCCTGGTTCAGATGCACAGGGCACATGCCTCATGCATTTTAATTCTGTGTTGCCTCTCTTAGTATGACTTCCTGGCCTTTCCCTAGATTGCATCCATGATCATAGCACCATCTTTCTCACCTTCTCCCACCTGCCATTGTTTTCCTCTAAAGTTTCCGTCTACCATGCTCATGGCATTCCTTCATCTTTTCCCTCTGCCAGTCCAATACCTCCATCTTCTCCACTGTCTTACACCACAGCTCCCACATGTCTGCCCCAGCCCCACAATTCTTACATGGTTAAGTTGGTGAAATACCTTCTCAGTCTGTTTCAAAGGCCACGAGGGCCCATACCAGAGCAGCCTACGTATCAAGGTGCTGGGAAAGGCAGGACAGAACCAGAACATGTTGAAAGGAGGAAGTGCCAGCCTCATTCCTGGCACCACCTCCTTCCCATGCCAATTGTTTTATACAGCCTCTGCTTGAAACCTTCCATGCATGTGCACCCTTTGTTCCTGGTACAAAGGTGTTCCCAGTTTCTGACCACCTGGTTCACTTCCAGCTTTCCTTTAGCTACAGGCAGTTTCATAAACAGTGCTTACTGAGAAGATAACCTGGATCTAAAAGTCTAAAATTCCAGTGGGTTGTGGGCATTTTCAGTGGCAGCAAGCAATACCTGTGAATTGGATAAGCTGTAGGGGAAACTGGGGATCATTTTGACTGATGGGAGCCAATGACTTCACTGCTTGTGAAAGCGGGCAAAGAGTCAATGACCATGCAAGGAGCCTGCAAGAAGTACACCACAGATAACAAGAAACTGAAGAGCAACTTGCAGCTGTCATAATAGTCACTCACCAAACTATGAAAGCAGTCTCCGAGATAGTTCTGGTGACAAAGCTGTACCTATCTTGCCAGCATTTCACAGCAACAGTGCACAGACTGGAGCAGTGAGTAACATGTGTCTTACTGCTTTATTTTGCCACCAGCAATTTTAAATGCAAATGGCAATTGTTTCACCCAGATGCAAAATACAGACCATCAGTTGCTCCCTTTCAGTCCCTAGAAGAGCAAACTAGCTCGCAAGCTGGTAACTCAGCTGGCTAGAGATACTTCATTTCTGCGGAGAGACTGTGGCTCCTCCTGGAGAAAACTGGCCTAGCTCTGAGCACTACGATGCTGTGTTGGGCTGTGTTAGGTTTTATCCTGTTCCAGAAGAGTGACCTCCCACGGGAGCTTCTCCCCATGCATCTGACAAAATAAAGACTGCATGCCAGGTATTTCGGTGGGACCTGGAAAATTCTGTCTTTAGTCATGGAAGTCCTTGATCTAATCCTCTTGTTTCTCCACACTTCAGTTAAAAGACAGTTCAATAAACTTTCCTCTATTAAGCATTACTCAGACGGATATCCCTTGAGTGCACACAGTGCCTCTTGTGTGGCCTCTTCTCCATCTTTGTAGGCTTGAAGTCCAAAATTAAAACTGTAATCTTGTTATTATTTCCTGTTTTCTTGCCTTAAGGCCAGTATCTATGCCCAAGGACACAGTATAGATAAAAGCTTTGGTACTTTTGGAATTACATTATAATATGCCTGCATGTGCAGCAGTATGTAAAAGACACCTGCATGATATCCTTCAGTGAGAATTTTGCTGATTGTTTCCTCTGCAAATATAGCAAATACTGCAAATGTAAGATGACCAGGCTCTCAGTGATGAGGATGTGGCAACTCTGTCTGTGTGTGCAAAGAGGTACATAACAGAATTTGAATGTCCTTTACAAGGTCATGGCCACCAGTAGAAAATATTATTTTCTTAGAATTATCTTGATAGTTAATAACCTATACTGTCCTGGTTTTGAACAATACTGTTTCTCAAACCCACATGCTGTTAGTCCACAGGCAGAATGAGAAAGAAAGATTTTTAGTTAGGTTTATAAAGTTCTGGTGTGGATGAATCTTTCTGCCTCTAAGGAAGGAGCCTACCATAATTGGGTTACTTATTCTTTCTCTCTCGTACACCAGAAGAATTCATAGGTGATACTTCCTTTAAAGTCACGAGGAAAAAAAATTCAACATTAGTATCTTCCTGATGGATAAAAGCAAGCTCAGAAATAAAGATTTTCTTACCCAAAGTCATTCAAGGTCAGAGCCAGACAAGGGATTAGAGACCCAGTTCTCACAGCTAATTAGGCCATTGAATAAGCCACAGTGATAAACAGAAAAATTGATGAATTTTCCCAACATACAATAATAATATGATAAAATTTGTGTCTGAAAGTCATAAAATCCTCTGAAGCAGGGAAGAGATGGTTGTGTGGCCTCATGTGGTACCTTTCCCTGCCATTGTAAAAAGGGTGTCTGGAACAGACCAGGAGGAGTTTGACCACTGAGCAGTGGTCACTGAACACTGAATTGAGCTGTGATATCCTAGAGCAGAACTCCTGAGTGTTAAAACTGTTACATTAGGGGACACTTAGTCCATTAATCGCCTCAGAATCTTTCACCCTTTTGTAAGCTACTGAAAGCCTGCTGCGACTGTGTTTTTAACTTGTTTCAGCGCTATTTGTAACAGGCTTCATCCTTTGAGGAATGCTTTACTTTGTTTGAACATGTCATTACCAAGGCTGGGCAACATGCCACACTAGCTCCTTGCAGGTTTGGTGGTTCAGGCTCACGCTCGGAAGTGAAACACTACGGTGGTACAAAACTTACATGTATCAGTTGCTTGGTCATCAGTAGACTCACATGGAACTGTGATGCATACATACTCAAACATTAAATTTGTACACTGGTGCGTCTCAGGGCCTTCCACTACGCTTTCTTTTCTGCTGTTTTTCTGCCTCCTCTTGCTCAGTAGTGATTCAACATGATACAGAGTTGCTTACTGGCTGTGTTCAGCATGATATGTAAATAAAGCTTTTAAAATCAAACAGAGAAAGACAGTCTTGCTGCTTTCTAATTTATGAGGAAAGACCCAAAATAACTTAACAACTTCTTACCTTCTTCTGTTCTATTTTACCTTCTGTGCCAAGGATGCCTGGTTTGCCATGATAACGGACCAGAAAACACAAGGACTTTGGGATTCCTATGGCTGGATCCTAGATAGGAAATGGTATTTTTACACAAATACTTCTTGTGAACTGAATTCTTTCATGTTCCCAGGCCTGCTTATGGTGTCTCACAATCCAGCTTGAAGTGGCCAAAGCACTGAGGAACTGCACAAGTGAAATTGTAGGAATCGGGAACATCGGGAACATCTGGAGCTTTTGCAATGGAATATAAGCATCTCACTGGACGAGAGAGGACTTGAATTTTTAGCAGATTTTTTTTCTCACGTGGAAACCATATTTGGCCTTAGAGCTATACTGGGATAAGCACAACTAAATATACTATAAAATGCTCATTGTCAGTTTAAACTTTTATTAGAAATACTCCTTTTGAATGCTGGACACCACTAGGATGTGCAAGGGAAAGGCTATGCTGCTATGCCTATACTTTACTGGCAACCAGCAGTTGAAAAAGCTGTTTCATTTTTTCAGACATGCTGTCCAGGAGCAAATGTCACATCTGTCTTCTTTCCTGAGCTGTGGCATCCCCATATTCACCTGCACATGCCCTGAAATCACTGCCACTCTCAAGCCCTCTGTAACAGATTTTGCATGATCCCAGAATCTTTTTGCGAGTCGGACAGGTGGCGTTAAGAGGTTAATCTGATGGGTACTTGAGCACAGCCAGACATATGTGTGCAGGCACTGCACAGAATTCTAATATACTGCTGCCCTTTTCCGTCTATCAGCAAATGTATCTGGACTTGGGCAAAATGAGGAATTGCCTTGTTTACCTCCTCCTTTTTGGAGTGTGCATTCGGAGGTTACCCCAGGTCGATCCTTCACTACGGAGAGCTTTCATCTTCTCCGCAGTCAGTTTTTGATGCTGGTTAAGATACCAGATGTTGATATAAAGTTTAAAGTGCCCCAGCTAACTCCTCTTCAACTTTTCTGGCCAAACCTTTATGAAGAATTTGAGCCAAAACAAATGCTGACAATTCATCAAATCATTCTGTCCTCCTACAAAAATACTTCAAACTGACCACATGCTCTTGTAATGGCATGGTTCCAGTAGGCACACTGTTCTTACAGGACCTAAAGTCACAGCACACTAGGAAATAGAAACAGCTTTTAAAAATTCTCCAGATTCCAGCTCCGCTCGCTGTTAGAAGAGGACAAAGAAAAAAAGAATTGATCCTTTCTTGAAATTATTTTTGCTGTTCCTTTGGAGGTTGGCAGTGAACAAAACAATAATCCTCTACTTCATAATTGATCCTTTCTTGAAATTATTTTTACTGTTCCTCTGGAGGTTAGCGCTGAACAAAACAATAAACCTCTACTTGATAACCACAAATGTTGCCATTTTGACTCCAGTCCGTGTGAATGAATCAGAAACACAGTGTCCCAAGCACTGTTCCCGCAAGGAGGAGATATCAGGGATGTATCCTGTGTACTTACAAAGTTTTTTTCTCTGTGAACAGGAGGAAGCAATTAAAACATTATCTGCTCATCACCATAAAAACTCCTCTGCTGCCCAGATGTGTTTTTTGCACATGCTTCTCAGAGTCCTGCTGCAATACTGGTTCAGGCTATGAGCTAAGTTTTCATTACCCTCTGGGTTTCTTCTGCCCTTTTCTTCTCCTCCTATCCCCTCTCTCTTTCAAAACAACACCTGCACTTACTCATAAGGAATTCCCTTATTCAAAGGGAATTCAAAGCATTGAGTTATCCTATTTGACCTTTTTGAGTGCAGCTCTGTGTCTGTTCTTATAGGCACTGGATACTGACATACAGGAGACGAGCTACTCTTTCCAAAACTTGGTGGTTAATCTTTGGATCTGTAAGCCTCTGTTTCAGTAGAATTCAAGATTGGTACCTTATGCCTAGACTTCTCAACTCACCTGCTGAAATCATATGATGGGTGGGATGCTATGATGAGGTAATACAATGCCAGTCTCCAAAATTGGCCTAAGACTTGAGGTTGCAAGGGGCCTTCGTGGCTGGCTCCTTTTCCATGGGGACCCTTGTGAGCAAAGAAGTGCTCTAGAAGTCACTGCAAAATCTCATCAACTCCAGGACCACCCAGGCTAAGTACAGCATGGCGATGCCTGGGGAAGCGTTTGTCTGCACTGCTTGGGTCTGCTTTGCAGGCACAGTGCTGAGGAGCAGAAAGCGGGTGGAACTCCCACAGTGTCAAAGAGACTACTAGCACTTGTTGGAGTGAGGGGGCATCTCTGGGTACACCAGGAGTTTTCAAACATATGAGGACATGTAATTTCTGCTGTAAAAAGCCTGTACTGTAAAGTGACAGCTGAAAGCTGGCATCATGGGATACAAAACCCAGGTTTATGTGGGCCTTGTCTTGGCCATGGCTGCTGAGTAGCAATCCTGCAGTAAAATGGGTTGTATCTCATCTTTCTCTTCTTCTTCTCTCCCTAGAAATTTTAGCCTGCGTAGCTCGGACAAGCATGCATCTGACAGTGTATTAGCAGTTAGAAAAAGAAACGAGAAAGTCAATACAGTTAACCTGGAGGGAAAACACGGCTCTTACTTGAAATGCACAAAATTGCTGTGTGTGCCAGGTGGCTCTGTCTGGTTCTGCAGCAGGCACCTATACTGAAATAATTTGCTGCAATATTCTTAGCTGTTGTTAGTGATGCATGACTGGCGATTTTGGCTTGCCCTTTTTCAGTCATGCCTCATTTTCCCCTTCCTCCTGCAATGAAACAAGAGAAAATTTGAGCTTCAAATGGGACCTAGCTATGTCTGGGACACTGCTAAATGACAAACAGATTTCATCCAGCTTTTGGGGTTTTATCCAGACGCGCCTTCTAGCAGTAAACTAGGTCTTGCCTAAGGCAAATCTCCTCACGTATTTTCCCTCTGAATGCCAGAGGCCAAGCAGTTTTCTGTTCTCACTTTACGAGTTTTAAATTTTTCAGTTAAAGAATCATTTGAAAATTGATAATTTGAAAATACGTTTCTAAAACCAGATGTTTCTGGTTTTCTCTTGCCCGTGTAAATACTCAACACTCTCTCCTTTTATTGTAGCCTTCAGCTCAATGCAGGATCTGTGCAGGTTAGACCTCAAACAAATTAGCAAGGTGATTGGCAGTACCACTCAGCTGGTATCAGAGTGCTGGAACAGTGCTCAGGAACCCTCCACACTAACCATGCCCCTGCTCTGTAGCTACCTGCAAATAGTCATTTGGACTCATTCAGCAGCAGAGAAACTGTTACTGCGAGAGGCAGCCAGACAAGCCAGTGAGCACCATATGCTATTGTGTGCAGGGAGAGTGTGCTCTCACCGTCCTTTAGTAATACTGGGAATAAAACTCATATTCATGGTGTGTCTGCAAGCTAGAGCAGGGGCAGTGTGCAAGCACCTGCCACCTTCTTGTCCTGGTAAGCAGGCTTTGGCAGAAGAGGGGAGGACAGGGAATGTCCATCATCGATACAAACAGTTCCTGTTTTCCTTTCCCTCCTTCTGAAGCTTTTTCGTAGCAGCACAAGCACTTATTCAGCTGGTTTTGGATCTGTTGGAAAGATGACTTGGACAACAGTCAGGGCACATCTGAAAACCGACAAAGTAAATAACCAACTAGACCTATCCAAAGCAACCCAAACCCAAAAGAATGAGAAGCCCAAATACAGCAAGACCTCTTCTGCAGTGGCAAGATCACTGCTCATGAGAAGTACTGCGATGGCAGCATTACGCCTGTCACCCAGCTGCTTCAGGTGTGGACAGAGGTGCCAGAGCTAGCATAATGCCTGTGGGAGGGGGTAATGGTAGCATGTCCTGGGAGCTCAGTGCATACACATGGAGCAAGCAGCTGCACCTGAGTGAGTGCTCAAGCTGGCTTGGCTGAAGTGACACAGGGCATCCCTTCATTCACTTAAAATCCCTGCACTGTGGTGACAATCCCACAAGATTCAGTTTCAACAGACTGAGTGCATGAGAAAGAGGAGCCTGTATTTGACCTTCTTTAGCAAAGGTTTTGGTCCAGCTTACCAGAAAGCAAGGAAACCGCTTTCAGATCTGCAACAACATGCCTAACTTCCTCAGTTTGGCCCAAGTCCTCCTCTGAGTTCCAAGAAGCAGGAGTAGGTCATCTTGTCCTTCAATCTGTATTCCCAGAAACAAGCCAACAACGGCCAGCATTTCATTACAGAGGGACGAGAGAAATTTATCATAACAAGGCTGGCCCTAGAGGACCAAAACTTTCCAGCTTGCGAAGGCGTATGTGTGTAAGCACTCTGATTGGAAGCTCGTCTCTGAAAGATGTAAACGGGCCACAAACCCCAAGTTCTGAGCAGAGGGGTTTAGTCAGGAGGTTATTTTTAGAACACCAGGACTAAACAGAGTCCAAATCTGTACGAGGTGTCCAGTGTCAGAGGAGACATCATTTCTGTTAACGAGAAATTGCTCTCCAGTTAACACCAACATGAAGATGACCATTTAGCCCCTCCCGGAATATTTGTGCTTGATGCTTGTGTGGCGCTATGTATTGAATTACCAGGCAGCTGCTCTTCCGTGTTTAATTAGCAGGTGTGAAATTAGTGATGTTGCACGGAGAAGGAGGTGGCGCCGCTGCTTTTCCTGCGCATCAGCGGCGCCGATGGGCTGGGGGCGCGTGTCACACTGTCATCTAGTGGCCGGTGTCCCCCTTCTCGGCTGGGCGGCAGCAGCTGCAGCAGGATACGGCAACGATTCTAATCCCCCAAGGCGGAAATCTTATGCAGGTTTGTATCTCAGCGCTTCTTCAGAGACGGTGATGGTGATGCACCTCGGGGAGGTTCCATCAGACAGCTGATGTAGGCATCAAGGCATCCTGAGGTGGGGTCTCTAGCTAAATTTGGGGAAGCTTCTGGTAGCTCATCATAGCACATACTTAGAGAAACACTAAATAAGTGTGTGCACCGTCAGTTTTGGGTGTCCCATCTCTCTGTAAGTCCTTCATCACCATAGCACTGCACGAATAGGCAGCTAGCACTTGGATGGAAGTGTTTCATGTGGAGGGAGTGATTAGAAACCTCTCTGCTTCCTTACTGGAGAATATTGCCCCTACAGAAGGTCCAGCTGAATGGCACGCTCCTAATCTGCCTCAGCACAACCAGACGGCATCTGATAGAAGCACTTTGTGCTAGCAGGGGTAGTTTTGTACCGAATAGATGAGGAAGGATTTGCACGCAGTTTTGTCAGCTGAGTTGCAAAGACAATAAGGTGGAAGTCAATAACAGCTTAGTAAGACAGAGAGAGCTAGACCAAGGCAAGAACATCAGCCTCTGATGAAAGCAAGCATAGGATACGGTTTCACACACTTTAATAATGCTCCATACTCCACTGAATGTTCCAGTTACACTGATTTACAAGGGAGAGTTGTATCAGTAGTTTTCCATTTAGGCACAGCTCTTCAGGAATAAAATTGTACACAAGAGTCACATCACTACACACAATCAGTAACAACAGTAAATTTTCTTGTACAGATGAACCTGTTGGGACAAATCGCTGTGATGTTTGCCCTGATCAAAGGTAGTCAGTACCAATGCCTACAGGTTAAAGTCATCTCTCATTTCCTACTCCAAGACCCTTCTCTCTACAGGTCATACATTTAGTCAAGCTCCTCCTTCCACCAGAAAGATTTTGTCTTGGACACACTAAAATTCAAGGTTTGGTAGCTGTACTGGCAACCTGGCTGGGCAGCCATCATTTTTCCAGCTCAGACAGCTCAGTCTTTTTGTGCATGGTTGACTAGCACAGAACTGAGGTGCCTTTGCAAGAGAATTTGAAAGCTTCCTTGCAATCCAACTGACAGTAAACATAAACATTTGAAACAAAAAAAAGGAACACTTCTGTTACAACAAAATGACACTTTTTGTTGTTGTTGTTGTTGTTGTTGTTGTTTGTGTTTAAGCTGAACTCGAGTCCAGCACATTTTTTTTCTTAGGATTTACATGATTTGTTCAGTTACATGTTTGTTCTGCATAAGACAAGGTATTTTTTCCATTAAGACTATGTATCTGGTTATTTATTGGCAAAGGGAGCTCAGAAGTGGTATTATCTTTCCATGTACCACTATGATTGCACAACCAGTATAAAACCCTACCAACTTTGTTAGAACCTTACTGATTCCTTCTAGACATCATTTTCAAGAATGAGAAGGCCATAGGTTGACCATATCCCCAAAAAAGGTTTTGTCAGAGGATTCCTACCTATTCTTGCCACTAGAAGTCTGTATGGCTAAATCTAAGCTCTTCCCTCAGCCCACAAGTGTCTGAGATCACATCCCAAAATATACTGTCCCTATGGACACTCTTCATCAATCTTACCTTGGGATGACTTACTCTTGCTGAAATTTATGCTAGTGTCTATAAAGAATACTCTGCTTTACTCCAAGTGTCCTCTGAATTTTGTGAAAGATACGAGAACGTACTAACACCATATGCAGAGGAGAAATTCCGTTCCCTCTTCATTGACGATGTTTATTTTAAGGATTGCATTTGACTGTTTCATCTTTCCGAGCTTTCTCGACTGATGGTGGCAAATACATTACTTTGTCCTGAAGACCTTGAACACCCTGGCTGTTCAGTACTCCATATTTAGTACAATTTCAATTAAGAACAACTCATAGGGGTAGAAACACACTTTTTGCTTTGTACTAGAGTTTCAAATGTGGTAAAAAAACTCCAAACATGTCCAAAAAAAAAAAAGAAAAAAAAAATCAGAAAAAAACCCCCAGGTAACAAATCTCCAGGAGTTTGAGGTCCGTGTCTGCTTTGAATGTTCATGTGTCACTACAGAAATGTTTTCTCTCCTGCTGAGAACGCAGCAAAACCACTACAAAATTACATAGCTTTCGGATACCTATTCCACTCCCTGTGAGTTGTTTTAAATTTCAAGAGTGCATTCAACTAAAGAATTTCAAGTGTTAAAAAATAATCTCCACTATTGTTTAATCACAGTAACACCTTTTAATGCTTAGTGTCAGAAAGACTGCATATTATGGAATAAATACCAGCATTTGTTTGTTCCCTTTACGATCATTTCCAATAAAATATTTCATATCAGACAAGCATTTTATAAGAACACAGTTTACAACAGCCATTTACTGAAAACAGGGTAGATGCATTTTTTTGGTGCAGGTATACACATCCCCCAGGATCCTCAAACCATTTTTCCTGTCGGTGCAGGTAAGAATTCAGGGCTCCACTGAATATATCAAGTGTACTGAAAGTTTCTGGGATAAGAATACTCCAGTGCAAAAAAACATCTCAATGCAACAGAATCCATACTTATACAAGGGGATATTTTATCTCTATTAGCATCTGAAAAGAACAAACTATGCACTTACAAGGACCAAAAGAAACACACTAAAAAAATTCAGACAAATGCTCTAAGTTATCTATTTTTATTACAAAATTACACTTGGTGTTAGTTGCATACAACAGCATAGGCTGACAGTGTTGCACAGCTGCTCGCACATAAGGCAACAGCTGCAGTGCCTACTTGCACTAACCAGGTTACTTTATATCCCCTAGAGCTAAGTTACCTGCAGTCATTACTGCAGGATCTGATGAGACAGTGTTAGGAACCACAAGTGGGTAAGCCAGGACATGAGAAATGGTTTTAGTGCTTCACAGAACCCGAGAGTAACTTAGGTTGGAAAACACCCCTAAGATCAAGGCCAGCTGTTAACTGAGCACTGCCAACATAGTAGGTATAGCTTTATGTATTTTTAGTTAGGAACTAGAACCTTTACTCAGCACATTTCAATAATTAAGCCTTAATACATTTCTTGGCTGCACCTAGAGCTATCACCGGTAGCAGCAGCAGCAACCCAGGACTATACCGCAGTCTGCACTCCTCTTTCATTGCAATACCTACAACTGGACTTTAAACTTGTTGATGACCCTACTTAGTACAGCTTTAGAACACCTTGAGAGCTTAACATTGTTTTCTTCCATCTTCAGTTACTGCTGTTTATCTGTCAGTGTGCTGCTCTGTTCAGTGCCTGAACTGTGCTTGCTCTTCAGGGACCTTCCAATGTATCTCCAGTACTCTTTTCGGATGGTGTCTTTTTCTTTAGCCAGAATTTCACACAACTATGGAAGAAAATTGAGAGATTGGAGTGTTACACCAAAAAGCTTACAGAATCCTTTACTATAAAATGCATACAACATATATTTCAGACAGCATTAGAAACACGTTTCTCTGCAACATTTGTTCTATTCACGGGATTTGTAATTGTTCAATGACATCAAACTGATGACAGCCCCAGTTGGTAGACAACCAATCTGACACTGCACAAAAATCCCTCCAGCCCCATTTCAGTTGTAAGTGTTTCCCTTTGACTTATTTCCATGCCTACCATTCATCACCCATGCCAGCCTTATTCAGCCTGTAGTAGAGCACAGTATACTTCCTGAGAACCTTGAATGTCGTTTAGTCATCCAACAGGCTGTAAACCACTTCATTCCAAACACTGGAGGATCATCCTGCTCTTGAATCTTCAGTACTCTTGATGGACTGACATTTTATTTATTTCTGTTTTTCCTCAGCAGACCATCCCAAAAGGGTTCTCCGTGCAAGTCAGTAACCTTCTCTCATGCTATGTCAAGAGTTGGTGCAGATACTTCTACATGTTTGGGGTTTTTTTTTTTGTTTTGGTCTGGGTAAGCAGCACAGGAGAAGTCAATCCTACTTACAGGACAGGCTGTGTAAATTTTACACAGTATGAACACTGTCTACAAATGTTTTAGTAAATTCCCTTTTATTATGCGGATGACACGGCCTTACTCAGTGAAATGGAGTTAAAAAATTAGGAGCTTTGATGCCTGAATAGAGAAGTCAAAATCCGTGAAATTGCATAAAGGGGATATGAATCTAGGAGGTACAACTGGAGTTATTTACAATCTGGTCCTGGAACACAACAATGGAAAAATGCTGGGAAAGAACAACGTTGGAACACAAAGACTCCAGGCAAACCTGCAGCTCTAATTACATCAAGTTCCAGTCTGTCCCACAGTGAATGCAAAGTGTTCTTGTAAAAACTACACTACAAACTGCACCAAGGAGCACCCAAGTATGAAGCTCTGGGAGCTACACAACATTGCCAGAAGTAATTTATGCTCTGGAGGAAGTGGTGCCCGACATTTCTTACTGATACGCCCAGTGCCTGCTGGCCATAAGCTAATCCTGCCAGCTTTCTTAGAAGAAAGAGCTAAGAAGGGCCAAAGGAGCTCAACTGAGGTTGCTTGGAAATGGATATTCTGAGAAAAATTCATTAACCTACAGAGAAGAGAGTGAGTTCATGCTAAAAGTTACCATTCAAAACTCTTCAATTGGTCAAACATCTTCTTTCTTCTGCAGATGGTATTAGAGACCTTCCTTCACTACTAGGTGAAGAAAACTTAAGAGTAATTTCATAACTGGCAAGTTATTATTTATATTTAAATTCATGAGATCCTTGTGATTGTCTGGCTTTTGTGTTAAACTCTTGATAGACCTCTTGTGATTAACAAGTAACCTGTTCTATTTATGAAAATCAATCCCATTTTGTCAAGCTATAAAACCAGACAGGAACAGACAGCATCCCTGAGAAGAAAACCCAAACTCTCAAAAACCTACCTCCAATGCCTTGTTCAGTGTTTCTTCCTTGTTATCGCACTGGTTTTCTAGCATATCTTCATATATGTCCACAAGAAAGGCAATCAGATAGGGTGAACTGTGACTGGGCTGTAAATTCAACAGCTCCTCCAGCAGATTTGGATACTTAGAAAGACCACGATCCTGCAGAATCCTAGAAGAGAGGTTAATAGGCTTGACACATACAATGGGAAATCTGGTGGGAATAGCTGCATTTTTGTCATGATTCCTTTACTTGGAGATTAGTTTTGAAATCAGGCTGCAAATGCAAGTAAGACAGAATGTAAGCAGCATGCAGCGCTAGTACAGCCTCATGTTGTAATAAGCTGGTATAGTTTTTGTTCAACTGAACAGAAATTGGACTGAAAGCATGTTTGTTATTTCCTATCTATGCTTTTTAACACAGTAACATTACAGACCAAGTTTTTAAAAGCATGAAAAGTACCTGTAGTCTTTCCACAAGAGCTACAGGCCCAGAAGCTTAGTGAAAAGTTACAGAGAAATGAGGTTATAATATAACAACACCTCGTGACAGTACTTGCCTGCCTGCTTAAGCACACTACACTAGAACAGACAGCAACAAGTTCTTTTCAATTAAGAAGCAGGCGTCAGACACCTTCTACAGATATTCTTTTTGTCTCATGGAGAAATACACCTCACCCTTTTAAGTAGTTCCAAGCACTCTCATTATGTGGCACTGCTGTGATCATCTCAAGAGTGTACCTGCAATAAAAAGATAACAGGTCATGAATGCAACCAATAGCAATGCAGTTAGAAATTACCTGAATGTGCTCAGAAGCTTCCAAATACATCTCTCTAACCTATACTTCACTCTTTTTGCAGATCATCTCAGCTTGGTAGATCAAAAATGGCTCACAATATAATCGCCAAGAGTCTCAAAGAGGTAGACACTATGAAAACTGTTTTAAGATTTAAGTGTTCAATTTGCTGGACTTTACACAATAATGAACCAGTTTTCAAAATTATTAGCAATAACACAGAGAAACAATGTAATATACTCACTCTCCTGGTATGCTAAAGGAGTACCTTGTATCTTGATGCTCAGAAATGGCAAGGGGCTGAAAATGGCCAGAATGCCTGAGCTCTGTTAATATGACTGCAAGTGGTCTGTTCTGTACCTACTTGCAGAATGTTTCTCATGAGGCTGCACTCAAGCAAACCCACAGAAAGGCAGAACTTGAGCTTTCAGCTCACACAGCCTTCTGCAGCATTTCTGTGAAAGTAGCAGTGAGGCAACTGCTATGAAAGCAAAGCAACAAAAGGCACCTCCCATACAGCCACAAGGCTGCATTTTCATCTTCACAAAACAGATTTATCTTCTGGCTTTTCCCAACATAACCAGGCATCTGATGATTTTCAGAGGCTGCAGATACTGATAAAAAGTTGTATCAGGAGTACTAAAAAAAATACCCAAAATCCTAACTCTTTTAACATCCTGCAGTCACTATGACAAAGACCAAGTTTATCAACCAACAAGCAGTTCTATAATGACATCTGGGAAGTCTTAACCTTAGCCAGCCTGGTTCTTAGGATGGTATCCAATTATCTTGAGAAGATCAAGGGAGGATGCCCAATCTAAACTCCAGAGAAAAAAAAGGTGAAGGTATCCAAGTCTAAGTCATGGAAATGGTTCAGATTCATTGATCTACAGGAAGGTTATAAACTGGAAGAGAAGTACACCTTCTAGAAGGTTGCAAAGGCAAGCATGAAAGATGGCGAGGGCTGGGATCCTCTATGAATAATGTACCAAAGGACCGATTCAGAGATTCAGTCTTCCTTCTGTAAAGTAACTCCATAAAGAATTGCAGTACCTTATTTTAATTGCTTCTTCCCTTTTGACAAATGTCTTCTTGTAACCATCAACCCTAATCATCAGTCTGAGATGTGAAAACCATATGAAGAAGCTTCTCTTACCACCATGAACAGTAAAATACGTCTAGAAGCCCAGTTTGTCTTCAGTTACAAACCTAGAAACAGTGAGCACAAAGCTTTCTCCTGAAAACTAGCCATCTCACAGAGGTAAGTTCTCTTTGTGCCAACCACATGCTCCTGAAAGCTCCTTTCTTTTTCCAGCTGCATCAAATTCCTCAAAAGGCAACTCCTCTTCCTACAATCCATGTCCACGTTACTGTATTGGGTTTGCATGGCCTGGTTTTTGGTAGTGGGGGAGGCCACAGGGGTGGCTTTTGTGAGAAGCTGCCAGAAGCCTTTTCCATGTCCATCAGGGCCAATTCCTGGTGGCTCCAAAGATGGATGCACCACTGGCTAAGGCTGGGCCTATTAGAAATGATGGTAACGCCTCATGGTAACATATTAAAGAAGAAAGAAAAACAAAGATGGTTGTGCAGTTTTATTTGTGGCCAGACAAGAGCAGAATGAGAACATGTGAAAGGAACAACTCTGCAGACACCAAGGCCAGTGAAGAAGGAAGCGGGGGGAGGTGCTCCAGGCACCAGAGCTGAAGAGGGCCTCTTTTTCCAAACTTTCTAGGGACAGAATACTAATGACACTGAGCACAACAGTGTCACAGATTTTCTGCAGGTTGTCCCACTATAACTAGTTCACCATAAACCCCAAAGTTTTGTTTGCACAATAGACAGCAGGTCAGGAAAACAAGATTCATGACAGTAGCTTGCCCAGGGTAAACGGAGCTTGCTTCAGTCTAAAACTTGATCTGCTAACCATGAGTGTTAGTCCCAGAAGTGAATAAAAACCAGGAAAAAAAGCCCATGGGGACTGTGAAAGTATTCCTTTGCTTTCATGTAATGGAGACTGTTGAATGTGAGCTTGAATAGCATTACTAACCGGACTTCTCTGTCTAGGACTGCCGGGTCATCATAGCCAGTGGTGTTGAAAATGACAAAGTGTCGTTGGTTCCAGACAGAGTTGTTTCTCACATCTTCTCTCAAAAGCTGGTCTACGTAGTCCAGTTCATTGTCCCATAATTTGAACTCCTATAGAAAGAGAAGGAAGAGAGAGTATCACAATCAAAGTTTTTATTTTTTTTAAATATATTCTCCTTGTTCCCAAGTTGCCTGAACAATCAGATAGTGTTTTTTTAAGAAATCAACACAAAGTTCAAAGAAAAATAAGTACAGGGGCACTAGGAACATGCTACACTATTCACTGGTACACAGTGGTATTAGCTCATCATTAAACTCACATACATAACAGTAAGTAGACAACAATCCAATTTTTTGAACACACTTCCTAAAAGACAAGTTTAGCGCTAACCTCTGCCACACATTTAAAATGCAGGTTATTTAAAGAATCAAGAGTTCTGTGGATACCATACCTGAATAACCCATTGTCTGTGTTGCCAGGCATGGTAATTTTTGGCATCTTGGTTAAGAATGTCAGCTATGAACTCAAGCTCTCTGGATGGATCCTGCAGCCACTCAACCAGCACCCGTCTGTGATGCCTAATGACGAGAGGAAAAGTCTAAATTTTTTTTGTGAGCGTGTGATCTGTAGTAAAGCAGCTCATAGCAACCGTACCACTTAGAAAAAAACCCCACTAGTTACATACTTCAAATTAAGCACACCAGAACATTTCACTTGGCTCTGAGAAATGTATGATGCATATTTATATTATAAAAAATTCTAACCACATGTACACAACGGCCCATCATCTCATTTTAGACAAGTAATGCTCACCTGAAGCAACATACTTCCACAAGCATAGTCAAAGTCTTCAGCAGAATAAAATTTTCTAGTACTACATCATTTCTCTAGCAATAACAATACTGCTCTTTTGCTTATTCTCACTTCTGTTTGTTTTCTTGGCTGCCTTTTCACAAGGCTTTTTTTTTTTTTTTTTCACCTGTCAGACTTATTTTGGCAGTTTAAAACTTGAAATTAACAAAAAACCAAGACCTGCTTAGCATGTCATAAATCAAACACTTAGAACAAATATCTGAAAGGAACTTTGACACGATGCAACTCCATTTAATTCCTCCATCACAACTGATGGCCAATTTACAAAAATATTACCTGCAAAAACATTAAGAACTGAAAAGAAAGCATGATTTTACCAGACTTGGTAGTTCTTTGGCTGATCTTCAATGATAGCTGTAATGTACTTAAGTTCCTCATGGAGATCCTTTCCCAAAGACTGCAGGAGGACTCTCCGGAAATGCCTGTATCAAAGTCAAGCGTTTGAACACTGCAAAAGGACTTCCCTAAAACTCACAGGGAAGAACACAGAGTCACCTTTGTTCACAGTTCTTGTAAATGATATTGAGCTAAAAATAGTACAAAAAACCCTAAAACTAATGCAAAATCCTCAACCACATATCTAGTTCTGTTAAAGGGCACTCAATTATCGAACAGCGGAGAGCTAGAATACGACTGGTTACAACAGCACACCATCCAAGACTGCAGCAGTCATGTTCAAATTAACCTGTACCCACGCTAGTTTTTTGTCCCAGAAACTAAGACTTCTGTGCTTGAAAGAATGTAAACTTTCTGATTTTATGGAAATTAGTGGAATAAAGATGTACAAGAGGTACTTGTTAGCATTTGTGAGTTAAAAGGCCCTACTCTGAATATCAGAAATTCGCTGTTTATTTATTACCTAACTGAACAGTAACCTGATAGATCCTTTAAAATGCACTGTTTAGTAAATATACAAATTATTTGCTGTCATGTTTTTATGCCTCTTCTTGAAGTCACCTGAGCGCATCTTCAGCATTTTGCCATGGCCACATTATCAGGTAAGTGATCTAATTTTAAACAGAAAAGTCCTTTTTTTGTGGCTAGCCCTGACCTTGACTGATAATATCCTTAGAGCCAAATGAATGAATACCACTGAATCAAAGTGAGGCATGGGAAATACTGAACAAAGGCTTTCTTTGGAAGCCCACTGGAAATCTACACTCCTCCTCTGTGTAAATTCAACCAGGCATGCCCTGATTCAACTAACAAAATATTAAAGGCTTAAGAGGCAGGCAGCCAAATGACCACAGAGATAATCCCAAGGTTGTTACATACCACACTGTGTAGTTTGCAGCATTTAGCTCAATGGCATCTGCTGTTAACTTGAAAGCTCTTTCGCTTCTCTCGTCCCGCTGCAGAACAGCTCGGAAGTAATCGTAGACATCTCGGACTAAACAGAAAACAGCATCTTAGCCCACGGCCTGAGTAGGGGGCAAGGGGAATAAACCTTTGGAATTACTTCCTCTTTCCTGTGCCCTAAATACACCTCTGTAAAATGACAGCTATTGCTCTGACAGCACTTTCAGCTGAGACCCGTGCATGATATCAGCACACCAAAAAGCTGCACAAGTATGTTAGAAATACACCATCAGAATCATATCGAAAATGATCGCAAAAGTTCCGTGCTGCTTACTCACATTACTTCGCCAGCTGCAGGAGCTTCATGTTTTGCTTCCACTCGTGGGCTGGAAATGCCTTGTGACATGAACCACACTGTCTGCTATGCTACCTCTTAAACCATAGGATTCTAAAGGAGAACCCTGGCTATTAACACCTCAGGTGAAGATTCACCCTCAGAGATGCTCGGTGAAAACACCACATACAAGCACCGTAACACAATTAATTAAATTAACTTATTCACAGTATCCCTCTAGAAAATGTTACCCAAAACAGGAAGTCTTGTTTCAGCAATGGTAAAGGCAGAACATATTTAAGACTTACATTTTTCACTGTAGATGATCTGAACAACAGGATTTGGCCCATCGTTTTGAGGAACAGGTTCAATATCGGCCCATTCCTTCCTGTCCCTGTAAATACATGTTTTTGTCTTTTCAATGCTTCTAAAAAGCACAAAATGCCATTCAAACCATGTCACACACAAGCCTGTGTCCAGTAACACATCCTTGCTCCGAACAGTCACCACTATTTTAGCTACATTATTGTCTGTAACGCAGAGCAGCATATAAACGGGTAAGAGCGTCCCCAACATAAGAACGACGTGGAACTGCTGGAGCAAGTCCAGAGGAGGGGCACGACGTTGAAAAGAGGACCGGAGCACCTCCCCTACAAAGACAGACTGAGAAAGGTGGGGCTGCCCAGCCAGGAGAAGAGGAGGCTGTGCAGAGACCTGAGAGCAGCCTTCCAGGAGCCAAAGGGGGCCAACAGGGAAGCTGGAGAGGGATTTCCCGTCAGAAACTGTAATGGTGGGACAAGGAGTAATGGGTACAAACTGAAAGAGGGGAAATTTAGGTTAGACATTAGGAAAAAATTCTTTTACTGTAAGGGTGGTGAGACACTGGACCAGGTTGCCCAGAGAAGCTGTGTATGCACCAGCTCTGGCAGTGTTCAAGGCCATGGTGGATGAGGTCTTGAGAAACCCGGTCTAGTGAAAGGTGTCCCTGCCCCTCCCAGAAGCTCCCCACTCCTCCGGCCCCAGCTCCGCCGCTCGGCGCCCCCCACCCCGTGACGTGCCGCGACGCCGCCGCGGCCGTACCTGTACAGCACGTAGCCGGCATCCTCCCCGTCCTCCTCCTC
>VZTA01029724.1:23204-57349 GCA_013398855.1 Mohoua ochrocephala
GTGCACTAACTGAAAGTTAAAAAAAAGCAGCAAAACACCCCAAATCCCCTCAGACCCGGCCGGAGGGGGACGGCGGCGGTGAGGCGGGAGCGACTTTCTCAGGGTGAGTACGGCGGCGGGCGCCCGGCCGGAGGATGCTCGACCCGCGGCGGGAGCAGGGCCAGGGCTGCAGGATGCGCAGAGCCTCGGGAAGGGAAGGGGCAGCGTTTCGGGGAGCAGGCAAAACCCTGTCTGGGATGCTGAGCCCGGAGAATCGCGGCGAGACAGAGCTGGGAGGAGAGGCGGCGGGGAGAGCTGGCAGGAAGTTTGGAAGGATTTGCAGGGAGCTGCTGCTCCCGCAGGGCAGGCTGGGGTGGTGATTTATCCTTCTTCCCTCAAGTCCTCAGGGCGTCCGCTCAGCCTGACGGAGGTGGGAAAGCGTTGCAAGGTCATCCTTGCCAGTGGAGCTGGGACGGGACAGAGCCTTGCTTGGCCCATCCAAGCAGGCACCACAGTGCTGGGCAGGAGTACTGCATGTTGGGCACCGCAGAGGCAGAAATGAAGCCGTGGCTCAGTGCGATACCCTGGCTCCGTAGGTACAGCGCACCCATGCTGTGGGCAGTTCCCCTTCTAAAACGATACCTAAAAATGTGACGATGACTACTGCTCTTTTACCAGGGCAGGGGGTTAGGGTGGCATTCAGTGGATCGTCAGAGTCTTACTTTTTGCCATGCACTGGCCTGGTAAGATACGGTGTTAAAAATACAGCTCCAGGTGTGCCAACACAGCGGTGGGCAGAATTCATCCCGTTCCCCTCCTGGTGCCCCTTTTTGGCTGTTCTGCAGGAGGCACAGAAGGTGCAGAGGCTTTATAGAAAATCCTGCCTGATCCGAGAAGTGCTTAACTGGCAGCCATGCACTTTCACACCCACACAGACCTTCAAAAGCAGCTGGCCTGTACAGAGCAGAATTGCACAGCAGGGTTGCATGTCAGCTTTTGCTAAAGAGGCCCTTCTGATGTTCGAGGGAAAGGGATGAACTCATGTGTCAGTGGGAGCAGAAACAGGATAATTTTTTTTCCTTCAGTTGTCAGCACCACCGTGATAGTACTACAGCAGGCGGTAGGCTGGGGGCCCATCCCTTGTTGTCAGGGCTTTAGAACTTTGGGATTAAGATGGGGGGAAAGCTGGCAGGAAAACCAGCATAGATTTCGTAGTCATATCTCTGAAAGAGAGGAGCTCTAAAATAGCAATTTATTAAACATTTTGTGCATGGGTTTCTGCTTTCTGAGCTTTGAGAACACCCACATTTTCAAACTTTACTTCTCTGTGTGGAGTGCTGCAGTCCTATCTTTCTACCATCTTTTATTTTTATTTCTCAAGACGTGGCTGGAATTTTACAACTTCTCCTGTTGCCGGGAGTTGGTATTTTTATACAGAAACATCCATCATGCAAGAGAACAGTAGGTTTTCTCTGAAAGCTAAAAAAAGCCTTGGGGAAGGGAAAGTTGTTTGAAGAGAGGCAGACCAGCACAGGTGCAGATTACTTGGAAAGGGGGACTTGTTAAATTTAACTGGGTTTAGGTGTGGACAGAGTTTGTGTGTGTATTGTGTGGTTACTTTCTCTATGCATTGGACATAGAGCGTATTCCATGAGCACTCTTTATGCTCATGAAGAGAAGTCCCGAAAGACTGAAGTGTAGTAAGTCCCAAGGCCGGGTAGTTGTGTGCCTTCTCCAGGAGCATTTTCAGAGATTGCTCAGGGAAGGAAAATCTTTCACTGCTCCCCTGTCTGTGAGTGTCCTACAGAGCAGCACAGCTTGACATCTGAAACTCATGAAAACGGCTGCCCTTCCCACACAGTCCTGAGCCAGGGCCACCAGCATTCCTTGCACCGACTGCAAGGATGAGAGGATGTCCAGGATGACTACAGGGAGAGTAGGTGCCTGGGGCTTTGTGCAGGCTGCTTTCTGGATACCTGGCTGAAAATGTGGCTCTGGCACCTACGGAAGGCTATGGGTAGATAGGAAACTAACCGCTGAGCTTTAAAGGAGCTGTCTGTCTTGATGCTCTACTCTTTTTCAGCAGCAGTCACCATGAAGAGCAATAAGGATGAAGTGGGAAAGCCCAGCAGCAAAGAACGAAGACTTTAGACAAGCCGACCTTCCCAATGCCCAGACGTAACTGCTCTGGCGGGTCTGGTAGTGCAGCATGATTAGGATGAGGAGGAAGATCCTGTGGGCATCTTGCTTCTGCTTCGCAGCTGCCTTTTTCCTTGTGCTGACACTCCAGGTACAGGGGCAGGGGAGTGGGGTATGCGTGAGATTGCTGTCGAAGCAGGACACAGTTCTGTCAGATGAATGAGGCGACAGACATTTTCCATACCAGTCTGGGCTTTACCAGGAGTTACCGTGTTAGCAGCGTCGGCCTGGTGGTGATAGCTGACTCTGGAGGTGACATAACACAGAGAATACCTCTCTCGTATACCTCCTTGGCCCCTGGAGGAGTTTCTCAGGAATCTTGCAACAGATCACGCCGTGTTGTGTTGCCTCTATCCAACAGTGCCGCCTCTTTTTATGTCTTTGAACTCATTAGGCAGAGGGGCACTAGGCTGGAGTCACAGAGACATGAAAACTCCATGGGTTTTTTAACAGGTAATTTTCACAAGAAACCTGGCTACTGAAGGGCTGTTCTCTGTCCTGTGCATTTTCCAGGGAGAAAGCAGAAGTTGTGTTGTTAAGTCACACGTGATGTGGCCATATCTCAGTATAGAAATGTATTTCCTGCCGTCTCCTTACAATTTCAAATGAAATCTTTTGCTGTTCTGACATAGATGACCTGATGTCTGCAGTCAGTGAGATGCATCCAATTTCATTGACAGAAGCTTAACATACAGACTTAGTATGATGCTTAAATTCTGGTTTGTAAGCAGATGCTAATGACAGTGACACGTTGTGATATGTATGTTTATTTCCCTGAAGGTTATCACTGAACTGGGCAATTCGGAGAATAAGGTGTCAGTAATCTCCAGTTTACACAGCAGCCCATTAAAGCCTGGGGAGAGACATGCTTTTCAGTTTAAGAAGCAGGAGCTTCACAGCAGCTTCAAGACAGAGTCTGATGTAAATCACTATCCTGTCCTGCTCTGGTGGTCTCCCCTGACTGGAGAGACAGGGAGATTCAGTCAGTGTGGAGAGGATGTTTGCTTCTTTACTATCAACAAGACCTACCAGCACAATCAGATGACAAGAGCATTTCTGTTCTACGGTAAGAATCTATTTGTTTTTAAAGAAATAGCTTTTCCTCCTGCTTAGTTCTTTCCCTGTAGAGTGTAAATATTCTAGATGTCAATGACTTAGAATAGGAAATTTATGCAGCTCACTGGGCTAAACTTTGCCTGGTGCTGAATACCATTACGAGTGCTCTGTAAAAGTACTCTGAAAAGTGACCGTGCCCGTCTGTGGTATGACTGATGCCTTGTCTCGTGCTGCTTTCCAATCACATGTACTCCCTGTTCATGGGAGAAAAGACAATTTCATGTCATTGCCAAGGCATTTAAAGACAGTCTGAGATCAAGCCAGCTTTTTCCAGTCTTCTGGCTTGTCACCCCTAGCAGAGGTTCTGCAAGGCCTTTGTTGCACTTGTGCAAGTCTTTTGTCTAAAAATAATGCCCTCTCTGGTAACACTGCAATTCCCCTGCCTCATGTGCCAAGAAATTGCTAGCAGACTCTAAATGGAAAGTAGTGAAAGAAACCTATTGATTCTGCACAGGGAGCAGCAGCTAGTGCACCCTTCTGAGCTGTTCTGCCAGAAACTTCCCATTACATACACTGTAAAGTGAGTCTACAGAACACGAAAGATGCATCATTTAAAAGCAGACCTTACTTCATTAACTTTGTTCTTTTTCCCCACACAGTTGGTTTTGAAACGACTTTGAGTTTTAGGTGGAAGAATAAATTCGAATGCTTTTCTCTGACTGATGCATTCAGTTCTTTTGTCTGGAAATAAAACAAAATAAATCCGGATACTGAATCTCATTTGCTCAATCTTCCAGGTGAACTGGAAATACAGGAAAGAAGGGCCTTTAGCTTGGTCGTTAGCAGTGAACCAAAAACTTCTCATCACTAATCTTTTTTAGAACTCCAAGTAGGTCAGCTTTGTCAATTGATAATATAGTGGTTAAGCATGAAAGCGAAGGAATAACAGCAAAGGAATGAGAAGCTGACCCAATTAAAGACAAAGAAAGCTGGATTGCATCACAGGAAAGCTGTAAAGTCTGGTGATTTTGGTCTCTGGTAGTAATTTCATTTGTCTGTTTCGGCATTAGAAGGACTGTTACTCTTCATTTTTAGCAGGCTTCTGGACATAGTTTAGCCTCCTATTTTTAAAAGACTGTTTATACTGAGCATAAGACTCTCCCTGTAGCGTTTTTTTTTTTTTTTCTTTTTCTAGTGATGCTGGCTATGAACTTTGTAAAGACAAGTGTCAAAATATGCAGAATTGTTATTCGTTTTTAAACCACAGTAAATGATCTCACAATGCCAAAACAGAGAGAGAGAGTGAGTGTTTTTCTCTCATTCTCTCTTTCTCTCCCTCTCTTCCCCCTGCCTTTATGCACTGAGATGTGAGTCTGCAAAAGGGTATGTTTTACTTTTACAGAATTTCCCTCTAAACAGCCTGCTGAATGAAAACTTGAATATCTGAATTTCCATGGTAAGGCTGGATCAGAGCACAGTTTCACCTTCCAAAGAAAATGCATTAATTTCCCCCCAGTACTTGGTCAGTAAGCTAGTCAAGAGAAGAATGATCCAAAGATTAAGAAAAGTACTGTGGAAAAGTATAGGTTGTAGATGTTTTTGAGCACAACTGCTTTGTTAGGAACACCAACTTTTCTACAGCTTGTTCCAACTCTCACCATCCTGGCCTGGGGAGCCCCTCAGTGTAGGTGATAACTTTGTCAAGTGTCACCACCTCCTGTCTGGAAATGAAATGTGTCATTCACTTGCTAGACTTTGTCTCTGCTTTTGGGAGGGATTCCCAACTCCACCTTTTCAGTGTCACGTAATTCATTGAGTGTAGTAGTTAGCATGAGCTGCCAGTGTGACTGAGTCAGCATGAGCTGGATCTGTCAGAGCCTCAGGGGTGTTGTTCCTAAGAGGGAAGAATATCCAGCTGTTCCATACTGGAGCACAGAGTCCTTGGAGTATGGCTTCTGAATGAAAAATATCTTCTAAAATGCATAACTACTCCTAGCAGCGTATATCTTTCTCTTCTGCATATTGAAGATTTCCAAATTAAAAGTTAGAAAGTGAAATCGCTCATAATTCTAGCCTTGTGCTTTTTTTTATTCCCTCATATGCTTCCTTATTTCCTTCATCACATGGGGTAGGGGGCATGCTGATGTTACCTTCCTTTTAATCCTTTTTGTCTTCTTGCTGGACTGAGATTGATTGAGTGTTGTATTAAAGTCAGTCATTCTGATGCACTCTGATCTGTGCGGTGTCCAGTTTTGGGCCCCTCATTTCAAGAAAGACATTAAAGTGCTGGAGCATGTCCAGAGAAGGGCATCCAAGCTGGGCAAGGGCCTGGAGAAGAAGTCCATTGAGGAGTGGCTGAGGGAGCTGGGGATGTTTAGCCTGGAGAAAAGGAGGCTCAGGGGTGACCTTAGCACTCTCTACAACTCTCTGAGAAGAGGCTGTAGCCAGGTGGGTGGGTGTTGGCATTTCTCCCAGGCAACCAGTGACAGGAGGAGAGGACACAGCCTCGAGCTGCACCAGGGAAGGTTCAGGTTGGACATCAGGAGAAATGGAAGGAGTTCTCTTTTTTCATGGAAGGAGTTGTTAAACATCGGAATGGATTGCCCAGGGAGATAGTGGAGTCGCATCCCTGGAGGTGTTCAAGAAACAACTGGTCATGGCACTAAGTGCCATGGCCTAGTTGACAACGTGATGATCGATCAAAGGTTGGGCTTGATGACCTTGGAGGTCTTTTCCAACCTAAATGATTCTGTGATTTTATAGTGCATTTTTCTTGAGGTTTCTCTTTGCCTAACTTAACTGTCTCCTAGTTTGATAAGTTTTGCATGTTGCCTTTTTGTCTTTCTCTCATTCTTGCCTGTGTTTCCTCCCCCTTTTCCCTGCAATAGTGCCTGAAAGAGGGAGCACCCTTGCAAGAGACCGAGCTGCAGTGCTGTGATTTTGATCCCTAGCATTTCATTATTGTTGGTATGCACCGTTACTTCTCTTCTTGGCATCACTTGGAACAAAGTGTTTTCAAAGCCAGATAGTCTTCATGAATTTCTCCATGAGAATTTGATTAACTTTCAGTTTTCGTCACCTTTTTCTGTCACAAAATAGCACATCAAAACCAGAAGCAGCAAATAGCATTTTTCATTGAGTGGCATAGCCTTTCATCCTTTTAGTGCTAAGGACTTCGGACCTGTGTAGAAAACAGAAAATCCATGTTTAGTGGCCTTAAAAAACCCCACCTGATGCTCCTGAAGGATCTTGCTCTATAGGAGATTTTTATATTACTGACAGCTAATTTCTATCTCCACTGCAGTAGTGAAGTCTTATATTGGTTTTATAAGGTCATCTTTGGAGTCATTTTGGCAGGCTCATACAGCTGCGAGGACCACTGGGCATTTTTAAAATCTTTTCTGTGTTTTAGTTTTTGATCAGTATTCTGTGTTAAGACTTTTGCTAGCACCCCCTTCTTTTTGCTGTCAGTGGTTTGAGGTCGGGGTAGAACGGAGAGTGAAAAGTTGTAAGTGTGACTGAGATGGTGTTTCGACTCACCTCTGAGGGAGGGTAACTGAGGTTCCTGTTAATAGATCCCTTGGGTGAGTTAGGGTGAAATGGCACTGAATGACTGGTGTGTGTATATGGGCCAGGTTTATTTCAAAACGATTTAATTGCAGTGGAAAGGACGTATGTGGCTCTTTTGCTTCTTTCCTATAAAAGTATAAAAGTCTCACAAAGAAAATATATAAGGAAAAGAAAAAGAGAATGAAGGGATAACAGTAGATAGTGGAGAGGAAGGATACCACCTCTGATGGATCCAGTGATCTCAATCATTGCAATTTTGATGTCCATGATAGAAGTGATGGTTGCAGTCTTGATTCGTTGGGGTAGGGGCCTGCAGAACAAAGAGCGTGCTGGGTTAGATACGTTTAAATTGGCATGGGAATACCTAGATCCTTCGCCAGGGTAGGAAGTCTGTGAGTGATGCAACAGTATGAGGCAGGTGCAGTCTTCTGATGGAGAGTTCCTGGCAAGAGTTAGGGTGCTTTGGGGTTGTTTGTGGTCCATAGCCCCCTGTAGAGATATGGCCACTGTTTGACCCTGCTGCTTGTGACTGTGCCTCTGTGTCTTGTGGTGAAAGGGGGAAGTTGGCATTGAGAGAGCATTACCCCACCTCCACAGAATCTGCTGCTTGCTGGCCATTCCCCTTAGTTGGTTTGAACTCCTCTTGTTTAAGGCATTATGTTCCCAGTTGTCCTAGATGCACCCAGCCATGGAGTTTGCTACACAAAGGTTAGGTTGCCACAGATGGTAGTTTGTCCAAAGATAAGAATTTGCGATGTTTTCTAAACCAGCTCTTCTGTGTTAGTTTCGGTTTTTGAACCTCTCTTGCTTGACAATATCAGTTAAAAGTTTTGTGTGTTCATTGCCTTTACTTAAGTGGAAAACAGATATGGTTATAAGGCAGTGAGGAAGTACCTTGACGGAACTTGGGCAACTTGGCATTTGATCTGCAGTGAGGCTGGTCGTACGAGTGTAGTGCAGTAGTGCTGAAGGGAGACCAAGGGTTGCGTTAATGAGCTGGTATTTTCAACTTGGTTTTGCACAGACCAGCCTTTGAGAAAAGTCTTAAGGCTTCTACCACAGTTTTCCCAATTTCTGCAGTTGACTGTTCTTAGAGTTTAGACATGGTTCTTCTTCTTCTTCTACTGACATTACTTTGAAGAGCTGTCTTCTGCCAAAAGCTATTTCTTTATGTATCTGGTAGGCAGCTATGATACATCATCTCTTAATTTTCTCTTTGATAAGTTAATAGTTTGGCTTCCTAAGTCTCTACAGTACAATGTCTTTTCAAGACTTGAAGTAATTCTTTTTTTTTCTCCTTAATCCTGTCCAGTATTTCAGCATCCTTTTAGTTGTTTTATTACTAGAACCAAATTGAGTTCTGCAGTAACCATTTTCCTCGCATCACAGAGGAAATACCATCTGTTCCCCTATTTAGAGAACCGGGGGATTATTAAACATCTTATTAGTTTCATTCCAGTGCATTAAAATATAAAATTCCTAGTGATCCTTTGAAATGAGAGTCCTTTAAATTAATATGACATGAAAGGAAACCACTTCTAATATTAACTACTGATCCTACTTCTCTCGATTCTTCTGCTGTGAAATTTGGTTTTATCAGTCATTATGCTCCTGTGCCTTTGCATGAATTGCGCTCCTTGAAATAACCGCCTTATAGTGTCAGAAATGTGATGGTTGTAGGGCTTGTACTAAGTTAAAACCAGGCTTCTGTGCCATTGTAGTTAGTGTCACGTGACAAATAAGAGCAGGACAACCACTGTTTGCTTTTGCCTAGGTACTGACTTCAGTATAGACAGCTTACCCCTCCCTCGTAAAGACTATCACGACTGGGCCCTTTTTCATGAAGAGTCACCAAAAAACAACTACAAACTCTTCCACGAAGCAACCATCACCTTATTCAACCACACTGCAACATTTAGCCGCCACTCTCACCTGCCACTGACCACTCAGTACCTTGAGGGTGTAGAGGTCCTGAAGTCACTGAGGTTCATGATCCCACTGCAGGTGAAAAACAGCCTGAGGAAAAGGCTTGCGCCGCTGGCCTACGTGCAGTCTGACTGCAACCCCCCTTCTGACCGGGACAGCTATGTGCGTGAGCTGATGTGCCACATTGAAGTAGACTCTTATGGGGAATGTCTGCATAACAGAGACCTTCCTCAGCATCTCAGAAGTCCGGGTGCCATGGACGATGGGAACTTTTTAAAAATACTGGCACAGTACAAGTTCATTCTTGCTTTTGAAAATGCTGTTTGTGAAGATTACATCACTGAAAAACTCTGGCGGCCACTGAAGTTGGGAGTGGTGCCAGTGTACTTTGGGTCTTCCAGCATTGTAGACTGGCTTCCTAGTAACAAGAGTGCGATCCTGGTATCCAGTTTTTCACACCCTCGGGATCTGGCCCGCTATATCAAAGCACTGGATACAAATGATGAAGAATATGAGTCCTACCTGCAATGGAAACTGAGAGGGGACATTTCCAACCCAAGACTACTTAGAGCAATGAAGGAACGCAAGTGGGGAGTGCAAGATATCACTCAGGACAATTACATTGACACCTTTGAGTGCATGGTTTGTAACAGAGTGTGGGAAAACATCAGACGGAGAGAAAAGGTAGGTGTGGACTTGTGTTTGTGTCTCAGCGGGGCTTTAAAATGGCACTAGGGTCAGGTTTGTCCCAGCAATCTTGGTTGCCAGACTTCTTGCCAGCTGACAGCCACGGTATTCCAGTGCCATTGGGTTGTGCATCCTCATGTAAACAGGTGTTGGCAGAAGGTGCGGGCGCACAACCAGAGCACGAGTTCCTCACAGGGCTGCTGTGTGTGAGCACATGACACTGACCGCTGAGCTGGTGGTCATTTCCGAGTTGTTCGAGGGAGAAGGTTTTTTCCATGCTGCATGTAGCAGGTAGCCTAACTTGTTGACCTTCTTCAGATGACCTGGAACATTTGGAAACAGGTTGCTCAGAAAGGTTGTGGGATCTCTGTCCTTGGCGGTGTTTCAAGACTAAACTCAGTTTTGTCCTAGGCAATTAGATATGATTACCTGTTTGGAAGAGGGAACTGGCCTAGAGATCCCTGCCTGCGGATCTGTGTTAAGCACTCTGTATCTGTCAGGTTCTGTGTACATGTGGGCACGTTCAAACCTGTGGTGACAGCATGCCATTGCCTGTGGCCACATTTGGTGAGTAAACGCTGAAACCGTTTTTAAGCCAGGTTGTGTGTTGGTGAGCAGATCACGATCCGAGCAGTATGCTAAGTGGTCAGCCAGTTGAAGTTATTAAGGTGAGCCGAAGTGATGAGAATTACAAACTGGCAAGCATTATACTTAACTGGACTTTGCTGTTTGAATCTGGTGCGAATCTGGACATATGTCCTCTCTTTGAGTTAGGAATGCAACCATGGAAAGGTATAGAAGAGGTTAGATACAGATATTCCTTCCCCGTGCTTTTGTGGCTCTCTAGTCAATAAAATGATGAAGACCAGTTTGCTCTCCTGGCCAGATTCATGGCTTCTTTTCTCTTAGAAAAAAAATCCCAGTAAGCATGTGCATATTTAAGATGAAAACAGAATATAATGATGAAAATATATAACTCCTTGCCTTGTAATTTCATTTTGTGTGGGCTGGTGCTGCTCATTTGCAGCCAAACCTTTATCTGAGACTCAGCATCACTCATCAGCATGACCGATCTTGTCCCAGACACTTAGGGGAGGCCTTCCACAGGGACATGGGTAGAGCCTGCATCCGGAAGAAAAGTGTAACTGATGAGATTTGACAGTTTACTAATGGCATGGCACTTTTCTTCTCTGTTTGCTTGGGTCCCTGAATAACCCCTTTTATTTGTCTCCATTGCCAGGGATGGCTGCTCCAGAAGTGGGAGGCTCAGGTTAATCATCTGAGCTGCCCCAAACCGGAGGCATTCTGGTTCTCGTCCTCAAACCCTGGCAGGATTTCTCTCCAAAAGATGTGGATACCAAGCTTCGAGCAATCCAAGAAAGAAGCCTTGGCACTGAGGCACCTCGTGGAAAGGAACAAGAATTTTACAGCTGAAGAATTTTGGATGCTTGTATTCAAAGAATAAACACGACGACCTGTAAAACAGTGTTGAGCTCCTCAGAGGAGTTCTGTGGAATTTTCTTTTGTGGGTGACCTTATAATTTAGGATTAGTAGCCATGGAAAGTAGACTCGTAAGACTGAATTTAGTATGTTCAGTGCTCAAGGGGCACTAAGAAATGCTAAACAATAAAATCATTCTGCCAGGTAATATATGCACATATATATGCATATATTTGTATTTAGAATTATTAACTGTCATTTCTTCAAATGTTTGAACATTAAGACCCTGGTTTTCAGGGTTCTCAAAGCCCGGATTTAAGCACACAGCTACTTACCCTGAAGCAGATGGGTCTTCCTCCATCTTTAGATACATACCTGCTTGGTCTCAAGACCCCTTTTTCTCTAGTCCAGGGCCCTCCTTTGCTATAGTGATAGCCACGAGGTGCAGAGCAGCTGACACCATTGCACAGGTACAGCTTCTGTGCTGCTTTGGAGGTAGATTAAAAACTTGGGCCTGTGTCCCTGGCTAGCTGTTTATTACCAGTTTTCCTGGCATCAGCAGATTTAGCAGGGACTTGGCGGGCTTTGTGTCCTGACACGGAGTGCCAATGTAAAGTATATTAGTGGTTGGCACGAGGAAGCACCATCTGTTAGTGTACAGGGACAGATTGAATGAAAAACGTGCTGGCTCAGATTTACACACCATCTTTTGCTAAAAATAAGCGGAGCACACAAGTATCTCTACTCACCAGAAATAGGGTTGGCTTCGATCTGACTTATCTTCTTGCCTTTCTGATGATGTATTTGTATTCTGATGATAGTATTTGTGTCAGGTATAAACATGAAATTATATGATTAAAAGGGCAGGGATAACACAGTCCATTGGTGGTGAAGTCTTCAGTAGGCCCAAGGAGAAGTGGGCAAACAGCCTTCCTGTTTTAACACACAAAACCTCAACTCTTCGTCTGACAAAGGATAAAACTTGGTGACCTTGCCAAGTCAGACTTGCCAAAGGACACACCTTTGCCTGGTATTTAGACTGTTGCAGTTTTCTTCCCAAGTCCTTTCAGCCTCATTCTGTGGAGGAACCAACTTCCACAGGATCTGCAACATGGCACTAACTGTGTGGAGCCATTCAGATGGGGGTCAGTCATTCATACACACGCCCACATGTGATAACGCAGGCAAACGGAACTACTAATACAGGGTTCTTCATGTTGCTGGAAAGGCAGATTTTCACCTGTGTGATAATTTCCATGTCATTGTTCCTTGCACCAGGCTATTTTAAAATTTCTGTCAAAGACCTGGCTGTTTTATGAAGGGGTAGCCACATGGTGGCAATGGGGAAGGATGTGGAAATGGAATTTACACTAAGAAATCCAGCGGCAAAATTTACTTACCTTGGAAAAGTTTCCTCACCAGAAATTTTCTCAACGAAGAGCTGGTGAATTTTTTGTTACTTTTAAATCTGTCAGAGGAAAGATGAGTTTTGTGGCCATGAACAATATAGTATTGGTCATTAGTATCAGTCATTGTTTCTCTGACAATATATATAGTTTCGATTAAGCAAAATATTCCCACTGAAATTTCTCACCATTAGCGTTTTGCCAGTGTGACACACAGCATCTGTTGGGCATGTCTGAAAGACTTTCCCCAGTGATCTGCAGTGCAAAGGATGACCAGGCTCCCCGAATGAAGCTCTTCAGGAAAGTGACATTAATGCTGGACTTACAGGCTTCCCTAGATCAGGACTGAAAGCTGGACATAAACACCAAAACATTTGTGAAGGGAATGCTGCTGAATGCCCATCTGTTGCCATGAATCTCTGTTTCACCTCCCAGGATGATAAAGAAACATGAAAGACTAACTACTTTTTGTTGTTATTGTTGTTGTTTTTTGTTTTTTTTCTTGTTATGTTCTGCTGTCTCCTTTGCCAAAAATCTCAAGCCATGTTGTTTAACAAGGAACTGCACAACTGAACGTTTTTTCCTTTGTTTTCACGGTGGAATCTGTCAGATCCTGAGCATCCTGAGCAGTCTGGTAGATAGATGCTATCCAAAGATATAAGACATATTTATCTCAGTTTTTACTGTTTTATTATCTTTCATTTTAGTTTGGTGGAGTGTGAGGGAAAGAAGGAGTGAAGTAACTGGCTTGTGACCCACATTCTGAGATTTCGAGTGGTCGGCAGCCCGTGTTTCAGAAGAGGTAACGTGTTCATCCTGTGCTACACACAGTAGAAAGATGAGTCTCCAGAGTAGTTGCCTAAAGGTGTGCTGTGGTTTAATTGTCAGTCCTCTCACAGTGCACTTTTTTTACAGGGTAAACTTTTGGGTCCCACAGTGTGATTCAGGGCAACCTCCATTTGGCCTCTTCATTTTTTAATCACCTTCTAGAATCCTTTTTTCCTGTGCTGGGTGGAGGGTTTGCAAACATCACTGTGGGAGATTCACGGCAGGAATTTGTGCAGGCTCATCAAGTGTAAGAAGGACTGACCATCGTGAATTCTAGGTTGATCTCTCCCCCTACTGCTCCGAGAAGGAATAAACAAAAATTTTTTTTAGCAGATTTTCTAGCCTTCCTGCCATGAACAGATCTGTAATTCTAGCCAACAGAGGGATCCAGTTTGTTTGGCAGACACAGATGATACAGTCCTTACTTTTTTTGGTTTCTTTTTGCCTTAGAAAAACAAGAGCAGAACAGTTGAGAAAAACTCTGTACTTCCAACAACAAGAGATGATTCTGGATGAATGAGTGCATGCTTCCCAACCTCTTACACAGTGGTAACAATCTGTCCTGATTTCCCCTGGCATATAAGAAACAAAGACAGTTCATCTTAGGGTTGCATTTATTCCACTGAACCCATACCCATCAGCTACCCCTGGAGTCACAAATATTTGTGGCCTCTGAGCTCGTAGTGACTTTTGCATTTGAAGTACAAAACTTCAAGACCAGAGCGCCCCTTCAGAAGATGCCAGTGTTCAGCTTGGAGGTGTCTCAGAAATCTGCAGCGTCTCCCTGGTGGGACGGGGAAAGCCTGGGGAAAGAGGTGACCCTGGATGTCAGCCTTGGAAATGGTCCTTCTCCTTTCCCCTGAGGAAAGTTAGGATGGGGGCACAGACAAGTGGGAGACAAGATTGCTTTTAACTTTCCTACTCTTCTCTCTTGTCCTCTCTATGTCCAGCCTCTGCCTTCTACCCTTCTATATCAGCTTCCTCTGATATACCTGTACCTCCTGCCCTCCGTGATGTCTAGTTGTGTAGGGAAACAAAACACAAGTGTTTTCACTGCAAACATTTGCTCACATTTCTCCATTTTCACTGTGCCAGAGGCCTGAACCTCCAACCTGTCTTTCTTGGGTTATGGCTGCCTGTGCTCGAGGCAAGCTCTGGGTTGGTGCAGTGATGTCTGGAATCAGGCTTGCAGGGAAACAGCTAAGGTGAGCATAAGAAGGAGCTGGGAGAAGCCTCACATGGGGCCTCCCCTGTCACACCTTTTGAGGTCCCAAGTCCCTGTCCGGGCTGTGCTGTGCCATGCCTGTGCCTGTTCCCAGTTCTGTCTCAATCTTCGTCTGTTTTGTCCCCAGGGACCTGCTGGGCGATTGCTGGGCTGTCACTGGCCCTGCCCTCCACCACACCCCTGCCCTGTGTGTCCTGCCTGCGGTGCAGCATTCCCTGCACCCCAGTGCAGATACCGTTCATTCCGCTCTACTCCCAGTGGGCTTTTTGTGCCCCAGCCCGGGGCCCTGCCAGAAGCTACTGCTAATGAGGAAAGTCCCTTGGAACACCTGGTCCTGCCATTGTAAAGCTTCCTCCAACTTCCTAAGAGTTGCTTCACCTCTTGGTGAGGTTGTCCGCAGCAGATGCCCCTGTGCCACCCCTTGCATTGGGCCACCCCCTGACCATTATCCATGAGCCCGTAACAGTAACAGTGCATCCCCTGTCTCATGGCAGAGTGCTGTGCAGCTGGGCTGTCCCTTGCCTACGGTGCTCTGCCTCCTCCATGCCTTCCCGCAGCACTCCAGGGATGGGGCTCTCCTGCCACGTTGCTTTGATCCCGAGTGTGCGCAGAACTGAGGTTTAAAATTTCTTTCCTCCTCTGAACTCTGGTCACTTGGCCTGCTTTTCCCATAGTGGTTCATTTTTGCATATTTGTTTGCTCTTCAAAAATCTTAACATTGACACTAGCCAACACTTGGGAAGGGCCTGGTGGGGTGGGGGTGTTAACACAGCAGATCATATGAGATTGCCGTGCTCGGAATACATTAAAGGCACAATGGAGTATTTGCCCTAGAAAAGGAACAGCAAGCCGAAGACTGAAGAAGTGATTAAAAAACATAAGGAGGACTTTAACTGCGTTCATTTCAGTGCAAGACAAACCTCGATCCTGTGCTGTGGGCGCACAACTGTGCATTGTGGTCTTCAGAGGTCAAATCCCAGCTTTCCTCCCTCGTGCAGCATTTACAGAGAAACAAAGCCGAATGCTTACTTGTGGCAGGCATTAAAGGAAAGCAAAGATCTCGATGCTGGTAGTGCACATTTGCAGAGCACGTGATGCTCTGTTTTGTCAGCAGCACGGCGTCAGCCTGACATGAAACACAATGAGGGTGGCTGTGTGCCTCTGTAGAGAAGTGTGTCGCTGCTGCGTATGCATGAGGTGACGCTGGGGAGGTCTCATGTGACTGACACTGTAGGGCCATGCTGCACAACTCTGGGGGGACTGTTCACAAACCAGACCAGGCTCTCTCTGTGTAATTAATGCAAAGAGAGATCTCATGAACCACCCTTCTCGGGTGCACTTTCTGCAGAGCAGGAAGGATGGAAGGCTAGGCAGTGTGGCGTGGTATGGATACGCTGCTGTGTTGTGCTGGATGACATTCCCCCTAAGTGTTCTTAAAACACTGTTATTGAAGCCTCATGTGCAGACCTTGTTTTTAGTTAGTCTTCTAAACTCAGGGTTAATGAATTAATTATTAAAAACCTACAGCCATTTGCTGTTCTCTTTACTGTCTGGCCTTGGAAGAAGATAGGGTGTAGAGACGTTCTTTTGCATCTGATCAATCAAATGTCTTGAAATCAATCTTGTTTAATATATGTACATATATTCTGCAGGGAAAAACTGACCTGAAGATTGCTTAAGGTTGCAAAGCAAAGCAGAATGAAAAACATTTGTGTAACTGGTCTTTTTAAACCCAGGATTTTTCCCCTGAAACATTAAGTTGGGGCACCATCAAGTCCATGAAACCCAGTTCATTTTGCTTCCCCAGTTCCATAACAAAACTAAACACACACACACCAAGTTAGTTACCTTCTCCTTCAGCTTCCTTTCATTTGCTGTCCATCCTGAACCTGGAGTGAGGTGAGAGTCTGGGAAAAGTACAATCGAAAGAGACTTAAGCCACAAGTTTTATCCTTCAGCCTAGGTGTGGGGCAAGAGTGTGGGAAGAGGCACACATTCCTTTCCGATGGTTTCAACAGAGAACAACCTTTCTGGGCTCTGGGTCCCCTGGGTGTGCAGAAATGTGGTTGCACGCCTCCCTGGCTTGGGCAGAGTGAAGGGGGCAGTAGGCTCAGAGAGCTGAAACATGCTGCATACAGCGTGTTTGGGGAAGCCTGAGGAAAGCCATTTGTGTTAGATGGATTTTGCTGCAAGCTCCAGGACAGCTTGGGAGCTTTGTCAGTCTCCTTTTCAATGCTCTGTGTTGTCAGCAGAGAAGCCATCTCCTTCTGGCCCACCAATATGTATCTGCTGGGTGGTGGCGTGTCCTCAGGCCTCCAGCGGATACTGGCTGTGGCAGTCCTTGGAGTAGGGCTGGATCTGAAGCGGCTTGAGATGCAGCAGCTGGAGAGACATTGCATCAGTTATTACTGGCCCAGGGTCATGAGGCTTGGAAGGTAATTGTATGTTTCTTCCCTTTTGTCAGCAACCTTTCTAAATATTTTGCTGCGCACATTTTGCCATTCTGGGTATTTCTTTAGCCTGGGTAGGCCTCAGAAGATGGGTTTTTTTTTTTGTATGGATGAGAAATAAATGGTCTTGTACTGGACTCCAGCAAGAAACATTGGTGTGTTGACAAAGACACTGGATGCAAAAACTGTGATGAAACCAAGAGTCTTGGCAGTCACAGGCTCGGTATAGATTTGTTATCCCTAGAATCATGTGTGCCTTTAGTAACTATGCCACAAAACTCTCACTTTGCATAAATTAAACTTTCTGTGGAGTGTAAATTATTAATGCACTAAAATGTGCTGCTAACAGTTGTTTGCATTGGAAGCTATTACTCCCTCTTCCTGACATATACATTTGGTTGTTCACCATTTTCCCAGAGTCAGCAAAAATACATCCTTTCTCTCCATGCCATGTGTTTTGTACAAAGACCACAGAAACGTGAGATGATTAATTCCAGGGGTGAGAGCAGTACACACAAAAACCCAGTAATAACAGAATTAGATTTAGACTCTGGGCCCCTTCATTGCCCCAAAATACTTAATCTTAGAATTAAAGAAAAATTTTTCTCCTGTCTGAGAGGTCAGACTTGGACTGTCTGGTCTGATGACTAAAATCAAAGCCCGCAGTCAAAATGTGACCAGGAATCCAGGCAGTAGGCAGCAGCCACAGGGACATCTTGACTGTCACTGTCGGTTGTGAGTCACTCAGAGGGTGGTGTGACAGAGGGACTGCACTTTTACAGAATCACAGAACCAGTAAGTTTAAAAAGATCTATGACAATAAATCTAAGACAATAAATCTAAGACAATAAAGTCCGACCTATGACCGACCACCACCCTGTCAACCAGACCATGGCACCAAGTGCCACATCCAGTCTTTCCTTAAACACCTTCGGGGATGGCGACTCCACCCCCTCCCTGGGCAGCCCATTCTAATGTCTATTCACCCTTCCTGTGAAGAAATTCCTCCTGTCTCCAATCTGAACCTCTTTTGGTGCAGCTTGAGGCTGTGTCTTCAAACCTTAGTTTGGTTGACCAGCCTTGGTCCAGTTCCAAATGAATCTCTGCCACAGAGAATCTGGTCCCAGACTCTTGAGGTGTTGAGGCATGGGGAACAGGTGTGAAAGACACCTTTGCTGGGACCATTGTCACTGAGGGAGGGTTCCTCTCCATTTTCGGTAGTGCTCCTTTGTTGCTGGGCTCCCTTCTTTCAAAGTAGGAAGCAAAGGCCTGAAATATCACTTGGGGTGCCAGAACAGGGCCAAAGGAAAGGGAGTCTCTGCCCCCTTGCTGTGGAACGTTTTAATTGGTAGCCCCCACTCCTGGCCCTCCTTAGCCTCCTGCAGAAGACCAATGTGTCCAACAGGACACTACTTCTGGTGGCTAGGAAATGCCATTACATAGATTACCTAAACCTAATTTTAGGGTGCGAAAGAAGCAAATAGATGCAAGCACTTTAGAACAAAACCTCACCTTTTTGAGGCTTGCCCGGCTCAGAGATGATGGAAGATGATGTCTACATGATTTGTTTTTATTACTGGGTTTTTAAGAATCCTTTTTTAAGACAACAATTGGACTTTTCCTGCTGCTGTAGGAAGAGCTCTCAAAACTCACCAGGCGTGCTGGAAATTGCTGCTACTCCATCCCCCACACTGAGTGGGAGGCTGTGTACACACCATCCCCACCTCTGCATATAGTGTTGCTTTATTTGCACAGCTACAAAACTCAGTTTTGCTGTCGTGACCCAGGTTGCGTCATCTGCTCTAGGATTGCTAATCAAAACTGATTAAAGCTTCATCCAAAAGCAAATTTGTCCAATAACCTGGTGACAGAGAACCAACCATGAAGGAGCATGAGTCACTGGATCCTCTTTATACTGCTAGGGCATTGCAAAGGGGCTTATATGAAGTGTAATGTAATGTAATCCTACTCAGGAGCTGCTGTACGCCATCAGAACAGCATAAATGTAAATCCAGGGTAAGGGCTTGACACTTGAAACAGCCGTAATGTGGGAGCTGGTGAGAGCACCAGGACACAGAAGACTATAGATAATGCAAATGCTGACCACCGTCGTGGGACAATGGTGGCGGTGACTATACAGCCAGCCAGTCTTGTTGGGCAGGGTTACTGGCGTGTATCTGTGGCCACATGCTGCAGCTGTTCCAGCATCCCCTCTCCCACCTGTCCAAAAGGCATGCCTCCTGCCTGACATCAGGGCTCCAGAGCAAAAAATTAGTTTTGTGGCCCAGAAAGCAGCTCTAGAGGTGCTGGTGAGCACTACCGGAACAGAAGCAGCAGTGATTTGGGTGGTGTAGAAAGCTGCAAGGCTATAGAAATGTTTCTACTTGTGGAGAATCAGATACAGCTCCTCTAAAGCCAGACTAAAGTGTATGTGTGACTCCTTGTCACTTCAGCCTTCTAGACTGTATTTTGCCTTTGAAGTCCCCTCCAGCATCAATGGAGAGCAGCCAGAAGCTGTACTGCGCCTTCTCACAAGCTGCTTTTTGAAAGTACTCATACCTGTACTCAGGGCAAAAGCCATCAGAAAGATGTTTCTCATTTCTGTGGAGGTGGTCAGCTTCCTGATGGATTTTTCTCTGCCCATGACCAAATGTACAGCTAAGATGCCAGAGGACATTATCCTCGTCAGCATTCCTTTTCAGGCTCTTTGCACACTCAGACAGTTGTCCTGCTGGAGTATCCTTTGCTAGGGACGTCTTTTGAAAAGAAACTAATTCAACACCTGAAATGGAATCATCTGAATACTCTGCCTCTTTAAAAGTCCAGTTTTGAGAAACTGACTTCTTCTGTAAGGGGACCAAACATAAGATTTCACCTGCAGATGTGTCCCCTTATATGTCCTGCTGTCCTTAGAGGAAGCTCTGAGATCTGCCCTGACATGGGCTGGATGGCAACTGTAGTGCATGAAGGGTATCCGGCGTGGATGGGTGGAGATTGCCTAATTTGGGGAGATGGGGGGGTCTGTCCTTTGGTCTGCGACAGGTACCAGGGTCAGCTGTGGGTACCCAAAATGCTGCACTGTGCATCCATATCCCAATGTCCCAGACAGCAGCAGGTCTGAGCGTGAAGTTGTCCCAGGCGCGCAGTAGCAGATGGGGCAAGGTAACCTTGAGAGATGACGGGACTGACTCAGCCCTGCGGATGCATTTCACGGTCAATACATCCTGTGTCGATTAGCCTGAATTCACATCCATGATGCCTCAGCCAACCGCATCCTCGGAATCAATATCAATATTTAACAACACCCATCCCCCGCTGTCCCCCGCCCCGCCTTCCCCCGGCTGCCCGAGCAGCAAAAAACATCCCGGCAGATCCCCGCGGGTGAGGAGCGCACCCACCCGCGCTGCTGGCGGGGGGTGCCTGCGCCGCGGGTGTAGGTGTCCTGCGGGGCCACCAGGTGCCACTGCAGGGCAGGCACTGTCCCTCTGCAGGCCACCGCTGTCCCAGCGCAGGGCGGTCACCGCTGTCCTGCTGCTGCCGTGTGCCCCGCGGTTCTTCCTCTTGGTGCTGTTGGCCGCTTCGGTAGCTCGCAGCCTTCTCGAAAAGAGAGAACCTCTCTTAAAGCAATGCGTGAGCTCTGCATCTTACTCACCTGTAAAGAGAGAGGAACCAGCCTCTGCTTGGGTGGTGTCTCAGCTGAGAACTTGGGCAGGAAAATCAAAATACGTGGTCCTTCTTATGAGAAGCATATTCTGACATAGTGAGTTGCGGTTCTTGCCCTGTCAGCCCGGGGAATCCTTCATGAGTCCTTGCATAAAACACAAGTGTTCTCTAGTAAGCTTTGGAGGAGGTACTCGAAGCACTATTTATTTTCCCATGACACGTAGTCATGGGAATGATGTGCCCAGATACTTGTGAGGACAAGAAGTGAGTTGAGTGTTCAGACTTCTGGAAGAAGCAGGCCCAGGCAAATGTGAGCACGAATGAGTGGCTTTTAGAATGCTGTGTTTATGGACTGCTGCTTTTTCACAATCCTCTTTGTACAACGAAGGCAAAAGCTGCCATTGTATTAGATTCAAGAAAGCAGGAATTGTTAGCTCATGAACCATTTCATGGTTTGTTTACAAATTCACGTGAAACAGTGTGTTATTTAATTATTATTATAAAAGACAGATGTGACGAATGTTACCATTTCACAGCAGCACTCCTATAACTGACCACAGTCATGAGAAGACTTCTATGGCATGAGCCTTCCACTGATATGGATGCCTCTGGCACAACACGGGGAGACCTAACACCAAACTTCAGGCTGGGTTCAGCAGACAGTTCTCCCTCCGGTACCGATTTGTGGAGAGATGCCGATGCTCTTTCTGCTCTGCTCTGTACGATGGAGCGTGATCTGCTTTTGTGACCACCTGATGCTGCTGTATCTCTTGGATCCAGGACAGTACTCTGAGACTGTATAAATAGCCCATATGGCCTTTGGGCTGTGCCAGGAAGCTTTTTGAGGCACATGGAGGGTGTGTGGTGTAGGCAGTCTACTGTCCTGTCTGCGATGTACACCTACTCTGCAGTGCCTAACACAACCGAGGTCTGAGTTTCACAGCACTCGTGGCACACAAAATCTTATGAATGTGGCCCTCCCTTCACCATCCTAAAAAGCATTATGCTCCAAGAGACAGCAACTAATGGAAATATTCCCTTTCCCACTGCAGGTTCTTTGGGATGCAAGCAGAGTAAGCTAGCTGCAAAATGACAATGTCAGTGACAGCAATGAAGCACAAAAGGGGGAAAATGAAAACATTAAATCCATACAACGCTGTAACTCATCCCATTGTGAGAGGCCATATTTACAAGCATCTGGGCTTACTCCTGAGCAGTAGTTATCTTCAGTTTATTGACCATTTTAATAGGACCCCATCAGTAGTTTTACATTAGTAATACTAAATTAATATCAACCTGTATATAATAATACAGTTTATTTACACAAATTAAGAAAATGGGCAAGCGCTGTTTTGCAAGCATTTAATGTTACGTGACTTTTCTTCTCTTTTCACAAGTAGAATCCACAGGTCATTATTAGTGGTCTCATATTCAGATTAGTATCCCACCCAGGATCAAACTGAAAAGTGACTGACCCTTATTCAGCATTTCCAAAGTTTAATTTGCAGTTGAAGTACTTCCTACAGCAGCAGACAGTATTATGCCATTAAATCAGTAAGGTCTGGTCCATTTTCCCTGACATCTGCAGGGGGTTCTGTTTCTGCATGGTGTCCTGGTTGGTGACGAAACCCTTGGTTTTGCCTTCCCACAACCAATTCAGTCCTTGAGTCTGGGAGTTGCTTGTCTGCCATCATCACCTGCACAGTTCTCACTGGCAATCACCCTTCTGCCCTACCACTGTGTGTCTGCCTCCATGCAAGGGATGAAGAAGCCTGCCATGTACCAGGGATTCATCATATGGTTATTCTTACTTGTTACCTAAAAGCAGTAAAACCCCAGTGTAATGGACCCTTGGTAAATAAAAGAAAATGCCAGAAGGTGCATGATAAAACACAACTAACAAATGGACCCTTAGAGATCACTAAAGGAAAAAGTGTTTTAGTAAAAAATTTGCCGTTTCCCCCCTCATTTGGTTTCTGACAGGCGTATATAAAATCATTCAAAAGAATTACCTAAGATGAAGCACACTTTACAGTGTTTATGAACATCTTCTCAGGAGAGCACTGATTCACATAAACAGGGTTGGGAAGGGGAAGGGCTTCCTGCAATGGCCCCTCAAGGCCCAGGGCAATATTGCATTAGGATAAAAATTCCTACAGGTTTGGCAGCGTGCCACACATAGGCAGTGTGTGGGCATGGGAGTGCCTCTGCAGCCATTTCCACTTCCATGGAGAGGCAGGTTTTGTTGCTGCCGTGCAGCTGGGCCTGGGTCCTCAGATGGGCGAATTGTGCCGTGCTGTAAGCTGACTCTCTGTGCCCAGGTGCTGTGGTACTCAAAATCAGGCAGAGAGGGTCAAGATGAGCTTGACTGCTGAAGTGGCTGTTGGAGAGAGCGAGCCTGCTTTCTCCCCATCTCCCAAGGAACTGACAGCATTTGCTCAAACAAAAGGTGTGCAAAGGGATGGTGGCATGATCTGAGAGGCAGCTGTCCTCCCCTGCTACACCAGGGATCTGCTGGGTAACTCTGGAAGGAATGAGGCTGCACAGGGAATCTTCTGCCACAAGTCTGTCTGGACTGATGTCTTGGGTCTTGTTTGGTCTGAGCACCATGAAACAGCAACCTGAAGAGCAAGTCTGAGTGGGAGGGCACTTCACATGGACACAGATCCTAAAAGAAAACCGGGCAAAATATGACCTTCATCTGCATTTGCTTGATAAACATCTTCACCACATGCTCTGGGCAATCTCTATTCTGCTTGCCATGATTTTAACTGTAGGTGGCACTCCTTTTGACAAAGAAGCTATGAATCTGTGATAATAACAGAACAAATAGAAGAAAATTAAATGGAATTAAATGGAAAAAAGGGGGATGGGAAAGCAGGATTAAACTTTCTGCCCTGCCCCCCCTTCTTCAAGGGGACCCCTGTTGACTAATAGCTGAGCCTTTCTGATGGAGAATTTAGATGTGTCAGTTTAACAAGGAGAGTCTTGATAAGAGGGGAAATTAATTTATCATGAAGATTTAAAGCATCATGTTTAATCATGATTTAAATCAAGAAGCAGAGAGCTTCAATTTAAATTATTGCTTACATTTTGCTATGTGTGGGCTTTCAGGGTTTTTTTCCTCAAAGAAAGTCTTATTCTCATTTGCAGGAAAAAACCAGCATAGCTTTTGGCTGAGCTAGGGATACACTCAGGAGACCCACAGCTATTCTTCACTCATTTGCAAGGTTTAACATGTTTATTCGGATTAAAAAATTTTACATTCTTTATGATTCTGGAGACTGATGAAGACCCATTTGCTTTTCCTAGTTGGTGGTTCTTGTGAGCTTAATTAATTAAACTTCTGGAAGAGAACTGAGATTCAGTCAGCCTCCAAACAGCATTTTAGCTGGGGTTTTGTATGTGTGAAGAAAGGTACTTAATTTCTTCTTTTTACTTTCATATTTTCATAGAGTGAATAATGCAAAAGGGAAGGTTTATCAAAACATGTCCAACATTTAAAACTAAGTGATTTATTAAACTAAAGTAATATGATCCTTAGCCAGTTATTTGAATTTAGCTCCTGGTCAGAATGACCTTCAAGATTTTAACAGTAATAAATCTCATTTTACGTCTTGTTTACATTCATAGATTAGAAGAAGAAAATTAAACTTTTCTGCCCTTCCTTTTACCTTCCAGTTCTCAGCTCTGAACAGACAAATAAGTGATCCCAAAGGAGGAAAATATTCTCTTGGCACTTTTGGAAGTGATTGCTCTCCCAAATTGACTTCACCTTTTCAAAACACCCTCTTCCCCAGGGCATAGTTAAGGATTTCCACTGGCTCAGGGTTCCCTTTTCTCTTCCAATGTCAGCTCTAGGTTTTTTAACTCGACTCACATAATTTGATATAAAGAAAAATTACTTGTATTTTCATGTACATAAATGAAAAAAAGGTAAGTCAATTTATTTTCTACCTTCCGGTAAAGAGAAGGAAGGACTGGTGTTCCCTGCGACCGAGCTCTCCCAGAGAGGCAGATGTGTTTTTCCTTTGGCCCCTGTGAGACCCCAGCAATAACCAGCTGCTGCCCTCGTGGCAGAAGGGAAGCAGCCTGAGGTGGTGACGGTGGCACGTAACAGGGAGGCAGCCTGGCCATGAGGAGCCCTCTGTGCTGTCACCCTTGACAGCACTGGACACGCTTCAGGTGAAGCAATCCTGATCAAAGGCAAAGCTGAAGGATATGCTCCAAGTCATCAAAATGCTTTGACTGTGTGTGCTGTGTGGGCTTGAGAACTGCTGCAGGACAGGTGGTTTCCGTGGCAGACACGGCCGCAGCACCGTGGCAAGGACATTGGCGATGGCCCTCTGAAGCCCTGGCATCCGTTGTACTGCCCACAGGTAACGTGCCTCCCTGTGCTCTTCTGGCAGAGATCGCACCTTCCTGGCCCAAACCTTAATGAAAATAGGAAACCTTAATGTGAAATGGGAAGTGGTACTGACTGCCTACCATGACCTGTTTCTGGGCTGATGGATGAGGGGTTCATGATCCAGCTCAGTACTGCCACAAGATGCGAGCCAATGTCCCAGCTCCTGGAGTCACAAGGTAATAGTAGAACACCAGGTTTTCCTTTGTTTGTTTTCCTTTTTAAGTGAAGGTTTCGAGAACATCCAGTTGGAGAGGAAACCTGACCTCCCCTGTGGTATGGCCTTTCCTTCTCCCAGGCAGAGAGAACACATGCGCTGCATTCTGAGAAAAGCAATGAGTTATTTTCAGCAGTTGAGGCTGAGAAAAACAATTTCTTCACTTCCTTTAACAGAAACACGTAGCTTAACTTCAGCTGAGGGTGATGTGTAGAACACATAGGAAGCTTTTCACCAGTACTTCACTGCAGCAGCAATCACTGCTTTTAAATTTTAGTGGTCATATTAAAAGGATGTCAGACTGAAACAGAAAATGTTCATCTGGTGCCCAATGACCTAACTATTCCCTTTTAAAAATGTGGATTATGAAACATGAGTTTATCAAAAGGAAGAAAGAGAAAGCTAGTACAGAGAATCATAGAATCATAGAATGACTTGGGTTGGAATTAACCTTATTAACCTCTGCGGGCCAGAGTAATTTCTTACGTTTAAACTGCTGCCAAAAACCTGCGGCTAAGGCAGGGCTTGTCTGAAGCTCCCACTTGTCCTGTGACAGCTACCCAAATCGAGCTGCTCCCAAGAGAGTGATCGACACCATATGGGGCTCCCGAGATCTTAGAGTAACTGAATAAACTTCTGCAAACCAGGTACTGTAGAGACCAATCATTCCTTTTCCAGGGTGTATGGACACATGTTTTTAGCAAAAACTATTTTAGCAGTAGACTACTAGATTACCTCTTTCTCAACAGTAACACCTTTGGACTTGCAAGTAAATGCTGTTGCTTGCTCTAGCTCATTTGCACTTGTCTAGCTGTTCCTGTTAGGAGCTCCAGCTCTCCTCTATCTCTCTGACGACTTCTAACTTGTAGCTCTGTAACTCCACAGTGAGTGTTGGATCAGCTTGTGCCTTTTGCAAGATCGTGTAGAGCCACAGACAGCCCTCCTCCATGTAGGAGAGTCAGCAACTGCTTAGCATGGAAACCTGGTTTAAATTTGTCAAAGAAAAGGACTAAGCAAGCTTTCCATTAACAAACCAGAAAAAAACCAAAACAGCAGAAATAAAGAAAAAGCAACCCACCTTTAGATTATATTTAGGAGAAAGGTCTCTACTCCTTTCCTGTGCCCGTACCTTAAGAAGTGTGAGGATAAAGCAGATCAGTTTCATCAGCATATCAGAAATACTGATGTGGTTGCCTTGCTTTCCTGGAAGTAGTCTTTCTCGCTGTTTATCCACGATTGCCCCTTCTTCTGCCAGCTCTCCTGTGTCCCTGCAGCACTAACTGCTGAAGGACTTTTCCTCGATAACCCCTGGGGTTCCTTAGCTACCCTGTGCAGCATGTGCAGCTCGGCCAGCTTTCTGGAGGTGCAGTTTCCTCCTGTAGCTTATTGAGAGAGGATAAGGAAGAACTGACAGAAGTAAATGCAAGTGACAGACTTGGTATTTAGGTGTGTTTTTAAAAAAACTACCTCCACTCAGTCCCCGTATTTTTCAAGAGCCTTGAGGTTCCTGCCAGCACCCTGTGTTCTTTAAAACAGACAAATTGAGCTAGGCCCTGCTCTACTGTCTGACCCTATTCAGATCACAGTGTTCTCCTGAGATTTGTTAGAAATCCTGTTAAAATGATCCGCGATGTTAAGAGCTATGGCACTAAAGAGGCCAGTAGTAGTTTTTCTGGGAGCCTTCACATAGTGTAAAAAAGCTCAAAGTGCCCTTCAAGCTGCTGTCACAAAGGTGTCAGACACCATGGCTTACAGCATGCTTGAAGAAATCCGGGACATCTGCTCGGACATGCAAAGCACTGAATGGAAAGAGTATCTTTGAGGCCAGACCTCCATTGTCAGGGCCAGATCAGGAATAATCAGGAGGTTCCTGGGTACCTGGGCCATCACTGTCACCCACTGATCATAAGGCAGACCCCTTGGCAGCACTGCAGTGGGCCTCACCCGTGAAGCATTGATTCTCTAAGCTACTTCTGCCTTGGGAGGTGAACTTTACTGCTTCAGTGCTGAAACTGGAGACTGGAGGCTATGATCTCTCTGGTAGCACTGTCTGAAATCCTCTCTTGTATGAGGCTGAGGAGCCAGGAGAGAAATTCAGACCCTCAAATTTTGGTAGGTGATGGTATAAGAAGTAGGTAGCGAGAATGAATCCGGGACACCTGTTTGGAGAGGAGGAACCCATGCAGAAAGGAATGGCTGTCCCTCACTGCAATGGAACTTTTCTGCTGGCACAGGAAATGAGAAAAGTTGTAGAGGAGTGGGTCATCTCTGAGCTGGGAGAAAGCACTTTGTTCAGATTGGCATGGCCTGCAAGGTGGATTTGACTAACATTTAGTGTGTCTAAGTGTCAGTAGAGAAAGAGAGAGCACAATCACACTGAAAAATAGGTGACCTTCAGTTCCAGCTGCTTGGTGTGTGCCAGGAGACAGAGCAAGAACAAATTTTACAAGTGCCAGTCTGCATCAATGCCAGGAGCCTGAAAGCCTGAGAAGTGTTGGGCTCCATGGTTAATAAGATATTAACAAGTTCCTGTGACCAGATGGCATTCACTGGAGAACTGAGTGGGAGCTCAGGTGTCAGCCCGCTGATCTGCTGCCTGAGGTGCGTAAACTGTCATTGCAAACAGCAAGGGTGTCAGGTGGCTGCTGGAACTTCCAAACAATGGATGACTTACACTCCTGAGAAGATGATAAAAGTCTCTGGTCAAGAATAAAATCACAGAGCACATGGCTAAACGCAGTGTATTGAGAAGAAAACGGCATGGTTTTGTAAAGCTGTGTGCTGCCCCATTTGCCTGGTGGGTCTTTGTAGAAGGTCCTCCAGAAACAAGTGCTGGCACCAGTTTATTCAGCATGTCCATCAAAATGCTGGAAAATTATGTGAATGGGAAAATTTAATGCCTTTTGAGCAGAGAATGCAGGTCTTGTCTCTTGTCTCCAAGAAAGCGCGCTGGATACGGAGAATGGAAAGAAAAGAGCGATTAAATGCCTATGGGGATGAAAAAGTTACTTTCAAAGGACACTAAAGAGGTAGGAGCTATTAGTCTGGGACTGAACTGAAGGATATGAGACAGGCACGTGCAAAATCAGTAAAGAGGAGCACGAGCTTAAACTGGAACCATAGCTCATCAAATCCTGCAACACTGGATCCAAGGGGGATGGTTTAAGACAGAAAAGAAGGAAACTGCTTCTATATGGAGGGGAAGGGAATTTTTGGAACTTGCTGGCATAGGAGGTTGTGACAGCAGACTGTCTCACAAAGAACTGGAGAAATTCATGTGCCTTGTGCTGATGCAGCATTTCCTACTGCCACAGCTGGAGACAGGGTATCAGCCAAAAGGACTGCTGTGCAGCAGCAGTAGAGTATTTTTTTCCCCTCTCTTAACCATGTCTGTTCACTCCTGATCCCACATATTTTGTCCAGCAGCTCACTCCTCCTTTAGGAGGCTCCTTCTAGGAGCTGTGTGATGGACAGCGTCAGATGGGATGGAGAGAGACACCTGCATTGGAGAAGATTCTGTCTGGTCACTAGCTGGGTGGGGTGTCTCCCATGTGGCTCTGTAGCTTTTCCAGCCCTGCACTGCACTGCAGACGTGGAGAGATGCGGTGTGGGCATCCCAAAGCACGTGCCCCGTGCAGCGCTGGATCGAGGCCTGCGGGGCAGGGTGCCCGAGCACGCGCCGGCTGCTCCCACCCAGCCCATGGGACAGGGCAGGCCCACTTCACTCTGCGACCTTTCCTGACTAAATTGCTTTCATTATGGGGCTAAGAGCTGACCCAAAAAAAGGGTCAAGTTATTAAAAATAAAAAAGTAAGGGAGGATGAAACAAAACAGAGGAGGAAAGAAAGCACTGGTCTCAAATGTTTGAGATGTCAGCCTCATAAATTCAGCATCAGCTTCCTTTGGTCCTCAAACCAAGTCAGCTCTAATGCTATTTGCAGATATAGATTGGTGTCTTTTTCATTACTGTTATCAAATGATGCATTTGTGGTGCAGCTTCAGAGCCCTTTCTGCCCTGGTAAGTGGATTATGCATCCTGGTGCCAGCACTACTTGAGTTATACTTTTAATACTAAAAATAAAAAAGAAATAATAAAATACCTTCCAGGCTTTTAGATTTTCTTCTTTTTCTTTTTCCAAGATCTAATTAAGATATTTATATCTCAACAGGCAGAAAGGACCCGACCCCTGCTTTGTTAGCAAAATGTGACAAAAAGCACTTTGCTAAGCATTTGCAATCACCGCTATTGTCAGCTAAACTTCTGGGAAATAGTGACACTGTTTCTTCTTGCTGCTCGAAGCTGAGCCAAGCTTCACAAGATGAATGTCCCCTCAGCAAGCTAGCTGGCTGCCTGATGTCGCTGCAGCCTTTTGCATCCCCCTGCCAGCACCAGGTATGAGGGAGGAATTGCTGCCCCTCCCTGAGACTGCTGGAGTGGAAGTAGAGAGGCCCTTTATCCCTCTCCCTGTGCACATCCAACCACATCTTCCACCCATACTTCCAGCCACAGGTGGCACATTTCACGCTCGTGTTTGGCAGGCCCGCCTGGCTGGCAGTTGTGCTGCTCGGAGGTGGCCTGGGAAGCAGTGCATTGCTTTTGGAGCCCAACAGCAGCGTCATCTGTTTTGCTTCGTGTGAGTAGTAAACCTGACCATGGCCCTTTAAAGGAACATTTCTCTCCCTTTAGGGTTAATGTCACCAATGCCCAGTAGAGAGGAGACATTGGCAGAGGTCTGAGTGTTCTTGAGTCTGATGAAGAATGGATAATTTTTCTCTACCAGAAAGGGACTAGAATGACAGTATGTATTTTTGAGCCCATTTTTCTGGGTCTGTCACTTTATGTCCCTTCTTACCGTTTGCCTGCTTAAATCCTAAGGATATGGAAAGAAGCTGCATAATTCTGAACTGATGCAGTAACATGGAAAGCACCTGGGACATAATCTCATGTGCGATCACAAGCACAAGCTGGTACAGGAATCTGTGGGTCCACTCCATCAGTACACGTTCAGCCAGCAGAGGTAAACCTCAGCTAGGAGGATTTTGGGAATAAATTTACTTGCTACCCATCTGAAGCTCTGTAAGCCTGATGGTTTTATGCTCTAGTTTTTTATGTTTCTCCTCGTCTGCCTCTGATTCTGCCAATGCACATATGAGATCCACCTCAAATCCGGATTTCTGCCGTGACCTGTGGTCTCTCCACCCTCACTACCCTCCCCTCTTTCCACAAGGACAGCATGTGCTTAAGTGTAGAGTGGCCACATATTCACTGAAGTACATCCAGTTAAAATGTTACTAAACATCAGTGGAGCAAGGATGAAAAGATTCCCTGAGATCAAAAGTGGTATATAAAAATAACAACAGAAGAGAAAAGCAGGCTCTGCAATGTGCTCTTCCAGTAAGAGTGGTATTGACCTCAAGGAGTGAAATAAAAGGTGGAAACATGAGCTACAATCAATTGTTTATTTTTTTTAACATTAAAAAGAGGAAAGAGAATAAAACCACTTGATAGCTGCTGAGTCAGGTCTATAGCACCCAGCATGTCAGATTCATACTAAAGAGAGAGTAAGTGAGAAGCCAGGCAGTTCTGTAGGTGCTGCATAAAAACCTGCAGAAGTCATTAATCTGGGATGAGCTCATGATGATAGTCATGAAACTTGCCCGATCAATGCAGAACTATCTTGACTTCAGATGGTCTTGGATCACTTCCTAACACTGCACTGTGGGAACTAATCCATTTCACTTACTAAACATTAAAGTTTAAATCTGCAAAACAAATAAGATGTTTTGCTGTCTTGCTCCCATTATTGTTGGTGAGAGCTCATCAACTCCTGCACTTCAGCAGGTTTGAAAATCTCATCCTCCTTGATCCTTACAGAGATTCTGAGGAGAAGGCAGAAGAGAGAGAGAAGAAGACGCAGGACCAGAATTTCAGTAGGCAGAAATCGGTGTTGCTTAACTGAAGTCAATGGAGTCGCACTGAACTACCCCAGTTAAGCTTTGGTCCGTAATGGCTGCAGAGACCTCAAAAGCAATTTATGGCCTAATTGGCTGCCAAAACTTACAGCCACTAAAAAGAACCTGGGTGTCAGAAACCATAGAGGACAAAAGAGTTTGTCATATTAATAGGTCTGACTTTCTGCCACCTCACTTCTGTCACCTCAAGTTTTCTACTGCTCTGCATTGGTGTGGCCTCACCTTGAATGTTGTGCACAATTTTTGGGCTCCTCAGTATAAGAAAGAGATTAAGCTCTTAGAGATCATCCAAAGGGAGGCAACCAAGATGGTGAAGGACCTTGAGGGGAAGCTGTAGGAGGAGCAGCTGAGGTCACTTGGTCTGTTCAGCCTGGAGAAGAGGAGACTGAGGGGAGACCTCATTGCAGTTACAACTTCCTCGTGAGGGGGAGGGGAGGGGCAGGCACTGATCTCTTCTCTGTGGTGACCATTGACAGGACCCGAGGGAATGGTCTGAAATTGTGTCGGGGGAGGTTTAGGTTGGATATTAGGAAAAGGTTCTTCACCCAGAGGGTGGTTGGGCACTGGAACAGGCTCCCCAGGGAAGTGGTCACAGCACCAGCCTGACAGAGTTCAAGAAGCGTTTGGACAATGCTCTCAGGCACATGGTGTGACTCTTGGGGATGGTGCTGTGCAGGGCCAGGAGCTGGGCTCGATGATCCTCGTGGGTCCCTTCCAACTCAGCACATTCTGTGATTCTGTGATTATTGAATGCATTGATCAGGTGGCCAGGATAAATGGGGAAATATAAAATCAAATGCAACACATTAAAAATCAAGCAAAAATAACCGGGGGCACAAATATGCAGTCTGCAAAGGCATTGGGATCTAGCCCAGGGGGAATACGAGAAGAGATTGCCTTTGATTTTAAGAGCTTGGAACTCTGTTTATTTGAGGGGAAGAATGACATCATTGTCTAGCTATGTCAGCTAGAAAGGTTTTATGTGAGGAGAGATCATTACATAAGAATCATGGAGTCAGCCACCTAGTCCACATCAGTTAGAAAGACACAGCTGTCAGCTTGTCTTCACTTAGACCAGGAGTTAAGCACACACAGGAAGAAGACAAGTTCGATCTCCCATGCTCATGCAGCTCAGGTGTAGGTTGACTGGTAGGGCTCAGGATCTGAAAGCCAGCTGACATCCTAAAAACAAATGCTCCATGAAGAAAGGAGATGAAGGTCATAGCTTAGGTCAACCCTTAGCTCGTGTTTCTCCTGGCACAGCATGAATATTAAGTTCTGCTTCTACAAGCAGACAGTGGCTGAGATGAAGAATCAATTGGCCTGGGGAGAACCTGGACACATTTTCAACATTTTTCAGACGTTTCTGCGTCCCTTTGGCAGTTTTATAATAGAGCAGATACCTTCTGCTGGAAGAGATTGAATTTTCATGAATTCGTGTGTCAGATGACAGCCTGAGGTGGCCTGAAGCATTCTCACAGCAGGACTTGATAACTCGCCCCTGCAGGTTTCTTCTTAGTCTCAAACCACGGACCATTTTTAACAGTAGCGGCTGATGGGGCTTGTTGGCATCACCACCTTGCAATGCCCTTTTCCTCTTCATTGGCTGCACCTTCTCTCTTGGATAACCGTCTCTTGGCTTTGCTTTAATTCTTGTTTGCCAGGACCCAAGGAGGGCCTTAGCTCCCTAAAGTGAAAGAAGATGGGTTTAGTCAGGTGGCCATGGGTTGTTTAATGGATTACATGAAAAACTGAAAAAAAAAAAAAAGGGATTGGGTGAGCATGAAGGTGCTTGAAAGTGGAGGCTTACAACGTTGGAGAATTGAGCCAGGCAGTTAACTCACCGCGTCTTTGTAAGAAGACTGCCTTCTCCTTTTTGCCCTTCCTCCCCTGAGTAATTAAAAATCCCCTGGTAACTGCTGCGACGGTAGCTGATATGTCAGCGTTGTTAGTTCTTATTACAGGGTATTCACTGGGCTGCCAAGCCAAATGAGCACTGCTCCACCAAAGTCATTCGAACGTCTCCAGATTACAACAGCTGAGAATCATTTTTACTAGTTGCAATAAATAACAGTCCTGACAACCTGGCTGGGATCCAAAGTGAAGTGCAAAATTTTATGCAAGTTGTTGGAATGGAATTATTCTGGAGGCTCCAGGCACTCCTCTGGGACACAAAAATTAATGACCAGCACTTAAGTTTATCAGAATTTAAAAGAAAAATGTCCTCCAGCAGCCTCCAGTAGTGGCTCTTTGTTTTATTAATCTTCAGAGATTGATGCAGATTTCAGCTTGGAAGGCAAAATTTAGATGAGAAAAATATAATCAGAGGTTTGCCAGAAAATAACCATCAGCTTTCAGTGCAAGGGCAAGAGGATACTGAAAAATGTATATTTATCAATATAATTCTATATAATGCTAATATACGTATCCATCTATCTATCTACAAGCTATTATGTATAATATATGTTATACATACCTGCAATGTATCTTTCCATTGCAAATATGTGGAGTGAATGTTCAAAACGAGTTCAAGGCAGCTCTTCTTGAAGCACATGTGGTGAGAATGGGAAATCTGCAAGCCGGGAGAATTCCTTGGGGCTGATGACTTCAGAAGTCTGAAAATTTGCCTTTTTGTACAGAGCCGAAGAATGGCCATGGTAGTAGCTGCTGCGTAGTGGTAGGAGAGAGAGGAAAATGGGGGGAAGTTGTCTCTCATTTAGATGTCTTACGGTCAAACTGCTTCTGACGCATAAGGGTAAGTAGGTAATTAAAATTATTATTCATGAAATCCAGCACACTTGAATACATAGTGCTGAGATCAGGTGGTAAGAGATGCCATGAAGTCTTCAAGGAAGGTGCAGTGTTCCTGAGGAGTTATAAATGTTGTTCTAATGCCACCCTTGCAAGAACATTGTTCTTGCTCACCTTGCAATCAGGTGAGCCGTTTCCTTCATAAGGAAAGGGATGATTTGGGAAATGAGGACATTGCATCGTAAGAAGGAGGGAGACTAGGCATTGTATACCATTTTCTGTTCACTTTCTCACGGGTTAGAACACTGTCTTCCTATATTACTCACTATTTAAACCCACTGCATGACGGTAGGCAGACAGAAGATGTAA